>ML244999.1:0-20972 GCA_005239495.1 Nicotiana undulata
GTCTCGAAATCCGACAAAACTCGCAAAAATTCGAACACCCGTTCCGATACGAGTTCAACCATATAAAAATTATGGAATTCTGACATCGGATTGGCTTTCAAATCTTAAATTTATATTTTTGGAGAATTTGATAAAAAATATCCGATTGTTCTTCAATAAATTTATGGATTCGCGATATAATTGAGTGGGGAATCATGATCTATAAAGGATTTAAGATAAAGAACACTTACCTCGTTCAAATTCGTGAAAACCCCTNCGAGCTCCCCCAACTCTATTTTTGTTAAAAATGGCCAAAAACCCTCGTTTTATAGAGTTTTACATTTTGGGCGCCACAGGTGGCGCCGGGCGCTGCCTGTGGCGCTGATTACAGTAGCAAAAAAAATCCCGGCGCCCAGCGCTACCCTGGGCGCTGGCGATGGAAATTGTTTTCCCCGTCACGAAAATGTGCATAACTCTCTCATACGATGTCCAAATTCGCCGAAATTTCGATACGGATCTAATGCTTCAATCGAAACTGAATTTGGAGCTCATTTGCTTTGTGTGGTACCACTTACTCTTGAAGAACGACGTCGAAACATTCTTGAAATGGCCAAGTTAAATTCTGTTAACCATCCGAAGTCGTCCTGAGGCCCTAGAGACCTCAACTAAATTTACCAACACATCCCATATGATCATTGAAACTTAGTTTCACTCTCAAAACATCAAAACACCAATTTTTTTTACTTCGGATTCAGGCCTAAGAACTTTGATGTTTCTAAAATTCACCAATGATGCTGAAACTATCCAAATCAACTCCGTTTGACCTGAAATTTTGCAGACAAGTCTAAAATGACATTACGGACACGTTCCAATTGTCAGAATTCCATTCCGACCCCGCTAGCCTATTTTCCACTGTCGACCGGAAATCTCCAAAAACTAACTTTCGCCAATTCAAGCCTAATACTACACCGGGCATCACAAAATTATTCTGTACACACTCCTAAGTCCTAAATCACCTAACGAAGCTATTCGAGTTTTAAAATTCACATTCTTGAGTCATTTACCAATAAGTAAACTCTTAGTTTACTTTTTCTCATTTTAAGGCTATTCTTAAGGACTAAGTGACTGAATTCTCATTTAACCACTCCGATTTCAAGCCTATCAACTCCAACACATCCATAATGGAATAACCAACCTATGACAAGTCAAATACAGTAATTATAATGCAGGTTCTACGTAACGACTGACCGGGTCGTTACATTCTCCCCCACTTAAATATACGTTCGTCCTCGAACGTGCCTATAGTTGTTCCAAACTCCACCAAAATTGTCGTGAAACCTACCATGCACAATACCCGTTTGTCCTGTATTTTTATCTCTAATAATTAATCATAAATTGCATTACAAATAATTTTAAAAATATTTTTTGATTTAATATATTATTTTTTGATCGTATTAAGGGCAAATTATTTCACAATTAGCCGAATTGGCACTATTTGGCTATAATTGCAATAACTTTACAATTATAGCCTAATAATATGTTTTATGCTATTTTTTACTCAATAATTAGTCATTTATATTTTTTAACACTCATTAACCATTTCAATTCAATTTATTAAGCATCAATTTTATTTTTTATAATTATTAACAAGTTTTATAAATTATTTATCTATTTTTAGTTGGGTATTTAACAATTAGCCAGTTTTATTTTAAATTCGGACCCTTACCCATTCAATTAGCCCAATAACCTAAGCCCAGTCTTTACAAAATACCAGGCCCAAACCTTAAAGCCACCCGACCCAATTCCCTTTCAATCTGGACCGTTGATCATTTTTAATCAACGAACCAGATTAATCCTTACCAAATTAAGACCTACACGACTACCCTCCCCCATCTCATTTACCCCTCTCATTTTCTCGACTGTCTCTCTGAGTTCTCTCCCTTCTCTCTCTAAGCTCTTCGTCTACTGAGCCCTGTCTCTCCCTTCATGTGTGTCTATTTCTTATGAAACGATCTGTGCTCTTTGTGATTCTTGCTCTAATTTGTTTGTAGGGTTTCCAAGTCTCTACTGTTCTTCTAACTGTTTGCTTAGGGTTTCTCTGATTCTTGTTCAACATGTGCTATTTATTGTTTAATAAGTTTGATTATTTGTTTGATTGATCTTTTACATAGTACTCTCTACTGGTTCTGTGATATTCTCCTTAAAACTGTGATTTTGTGTATTTTCCTTAGAACTCTTTACTGGTTTTCGAATTACTTCCTTACTTGTGTGATACTTTCCTTAATTAGTATCGAGTCCCTGTGATTTTAATCTCATTCAAGCTTCTTTTGACTAATTTCCAGAATTAAAATTATACTCTGCCATATTTTATGTGCACAAATATGCTATCAATTATTTAATATATACTTTCCTTAATTGTGTATTATGTACTTAGATTTAATTGCATGCCATATAATTTACCACTCCTATTATAGTAAAAATCAGTTTATAATTGATTCTCTTCCTTGTTTAATACTGACTGTGTCCGTTTGAACTATGACTCCCTAATTAAAGGGAGTCCAGGTCTTAATTGATTCTGATTTGGTATTATTCCTATAACAATGCTAAATTAGTACTCCTTACCTTATTCTTTTGCCTGTTTTAAACTATAAATACCTCTATTCTCTTCTTAGCACTCACGAACAATTTACTGTTCTGAATTCTCTTACACACACACACACATATTATCTCTTGCTCTTCTTGTTGTTTACTTGCTACTCTCAGTCGGCTGAAAGGCTTTACTGAGTAATTATACACTCTACTGCTCTACACTCTACACTCTACTTCTGTATTGCTCTACACTCTACTACTCTTCACTCTGCACTTATTCTCTCATTCAACTGGTATGTTTTCAGTTTAACTTAAAGCATAAAAAACAACATGCTTCTTTTAATATTGCAATTCCTTTTTTTCCTATTATGTTTTTACTTGTGGTTTTGTTGTTTACCTTGCA
Organism: Nicotiana undulata; assembly: GCA_005239495.1. Classification (NCBI taxonomy): domain Eukaryota; kingdom Viridiplantae; phylum Streptophyta; class Magnoliopsida; order Solanales; family Solanaceae; genus Nicotiana; species Nicotiana undulata. The sequence goes on from ML244999.1 coordinate 2,972, forward strand.
ATTAAAATTTCAATTTGTTACTCTATCTATCTGATTCCACCTTCCCTTTAGTTTCAACATTTCTTCTGTTTTCACATGTTTCACTACACTTCTGCCTTACCCCTGATTCCCAGCACACTATAAGTATATATTTGGGTCACTTAGTTACATGCAATTCTGAACATATGATGTAACCCTTTTCCCTGGACCTGTGTGTAACTCTGTGTTTTATATACTTCCTCTTTGGCATCCCTCAATCTGATTCTGTTAAGTTCTGGCCTGAGCACCTTTATGAAAATTGTTTTGTGATTGTTAAAGGTCTATGATGCCTTAGTACTTCTCTGGTGTTAACTTGTATATAGATCTGTTTCCTAAGCAGCCTACTTGTCCCTAATCCCTTATTTCCTGTTTGTGACTGCTTCCCTGTACTATGCATGTTGATGTGGTTCTGAGTTGCACTATTTTTCACTAAAAGCAAACTCTTCTGTTGTTCTCCAAAACTTATTTCAAACTACTCATTTTCAAATTGTTTTCCAACTCAACTCTTTGAAAACTATGTCAAGCACTCTCACATATACTCTTAGAAGTCTAGGTTCTGCCCCTTTAATGTGTGACTACTTAGGGATCCATATGAGATCCCTCTGAACTCTAACACATTAGAGCTGGCCCTTCCACACTGCACTTACTCAATTTGGTTATGAATCTGAGTGTGAGCACTGCCCGGGATCCCTTGAGATCCTTAGGGAACTTTGACACACCTGGATCATGTGAAAGGTTGTGAACCAATGGCACTTGAGGAACTTTGGAGATTTGGGCCTATCAGTAGGATCCCTATAGTATAACTTCTTCTTTTCTTATTTCAGTTATGTAATTTGTGCAAATGGTTTGTAATAACTATTGTAAACAACTCTGGGGATGGATAGTGAAGAGGGAAGGGGTAAATATGCATGTTTTAGCTATTAAAAGGGGGTAGAAAACATGATTAGGTTTACATTCCTATTTGCACAATAGAAACCTTGCTTAGGATTCATGCATGTATTAGAGATCATGTCTCATAGGACTCATACTTACTCTTTTCAGCATGTTCATCCTACTGTCATTTAGAAGAACCCTGATAAAAATGGCATTTTCTGCAAATCATGTCCTAAACTGACATATACGCCTAGAGATCCTGTTTTAGGCTAAGCAACATTAATGAACGTGTTATTTGCATCTCCCGAAACCGTGTTTAAATGTTGCAATATTTTACACTTAGAGATCCTATTTTAGGATAAAAACAACACTAATAACTGTCTTCAAATCTCTCTGAAAGCATGCAACAATGTACATTTGGAGACCATGCTTAGGTTCTGCATACACATCAATTTGCATATTTGTGCATTAGATATCATGTTCTTAGGACTGCACTTTAATACACCTAGTCTAACCACTGATGCATGAAAAGGAATAAAACAGCCTTACTTAATTCTCGCAACCAACTGGTAGTAACTTCTGAACTCTGAACATTTAGACAACATGTTTAGGTAAATCCAAACAGTCATTTCGTTAAGGTAATCTGGGTATATTGTCTCACGCATAGGCAAGCCTTAGGTAATATACCTTCATAAAACAACCTTCATTTCTTTAGGTAGCCTTAGGTCGCTGACCAACACTCGTTTTAATTACCTTTATTGGGTGGGGAAGGGTAGATATTGATATGATGACCGGTGCGCTAATACCACGTGTAGCCCCTCTTTGAGGAGTGACATACCGAGTATTGCATTGATGTGATCCATATAACGAACAACCTAGGACATCCCCTATCCCATATGCATGTTTAGAATGTAACTCTTTCAAAATCTTATTTAGCTATTAAATATTCTCAAACTTAGTAACACATGTGTGCTTAGACTGCGAACCTTTCAAAACTATTTACTTTTCTTACACATTAATTGCATATTTGCTATCTGTACAAATTCACAAAAGTTGTTTGGCCGGGAACCACAGTTGTGGATTCTGAGGGGTGCCTAACACCTTCCCCTTAGAATAATTTCAAGCCCTTGCCCTATCTCTGGTTACAAAATCTTGTCCTTAAGTAAATAAAATAGGTGCCCTAATGCACCTTAACTCGTTAGGTGGTGACTCTTCCAATCTTGCATGCCCCTTTCCCAAAAGGAAACGAGTTGTCCCAATAATGTCAAAAACCCTTGACCGGCCCCGAAAGGAGTTTGGAAAAAGGGGGCGCGACAGCATGGCGACTCTTCTGAGGATTTTAGGCTCCTACCATTTCAAACGTCTTTGTGAATTTGTACCTCTTTCCCTTTTCCCTTTATGTGTAATTAATTGCGTATTTCTTTTAAGCATTTAATTTTCCTCAAAAAGCAAAACTGACATGTTTTCTTGTTTCCTTTTGTAATCGCTTTTTAAATTATAACCGTTGTATTTACTGCTTTCATAACGTGCAAATACATGTTTACGTGCCTTTACTGCTGCATCATACTCCACTCGTGCCAGAGCAAATCCTATAGCAACGCTTGATGAGTGGTTGCGCCCTTCCTATTTTTATCACCCCTAAATTCGGAAAGGCTTATTTGCGGTAAAACTAGTCGATCAGCAGTGCAGTCGACGGTTCCGTGCCTTTCCCCCTTAAGTTGTCCGCTCAAGAGTACCAGTCTAACACCCTATAGAAACCTTACTCTGTTATACTGTTGTATGCATCATGGTCAAACCTAGCCAGGCTAACGTATTGTCCGCACAATAGCTTTTAAGATAGCCTTGTCCAAAGTCCATCAGGTTTTCCATAACCCCAACGGATGCAATCACGTTCTGTGCATTTATTTGGAGAACTAAATGCATGTATTCTAATCATAAGTGTATAAATAGTCGAGTCTGGCGGGGGTAAGGGCCTAACCATTTTGTCTTGCAGAAATATGAGGCACGAAGTCCCTAGACTCGACATAGTTGCCAACATTCACCCTTCTAAACTGGTGGGAGGACCTTCACTCCAATGATAAGACACTTGTCAAGAAATACTTGGGTAACCTACCGTCTCTCCTATACATTCAACCCAACAAAATGTTGATAGAGGCTGCCACTTTGTTCTGGCTAGCGAAAGCCGTCTTTCGTTTTGGGGACATTGAAATGACACCACTACTGGAGGAAATATGAGGACTAGCGGGTCTAGTCTGGGAAACTCCTGGGTTGTTAATGCCAAAAAACCGCACATGCAGGGGTTTCTTGAAAATGATGGGTCTGAAGAAGAATGCAAAGTTATAGTGTTTGAAGAAGTCGTACATTCCTTTCGAGTATTTGTACGAAAGGTACGGTCACAACAAGTCATACCGTACCTATCATGATGAATTCGCCATAACATATTTGAGGCACATTCATCGTAGGGTGAACGTCTTCATTATTTGCTTCCTGGGGTTGATCGTATTTCCAACAAAGAAAGAAAGGATCCACACTAGGCTGGCTATGGTAACCAAAACCTTGATGGAGGGAATTGATGGACAGACTTTCAGCATCGTCCCTATGACTATCTCAGACATTTATAGAGCCTTAGAACATTGTCAAAAGGGAGCTAAACACTTCGAAGGCTGCAACTTGCTACTACAACTCTGGTTCTTAGAACATCTCCAAAAGGGCCAGTGCCGGCAAGAATTTCCGCGAAGGGCATGGGACGACCACATCACTTTTCATCACCCAAAGCGAATGACATACCTTCTCGACTGGTTTGCTCAGCCCGAAACTTTCAAAGAATGGGTAGAGTTCTTCGATAGTTTGACTGAGGAGCAGTTACAATGGATGTCCGAGTGGTTTCCAACAGATGAATTCATCGTCAGGTCTAGGGATGCATCGTTCCTGGTACTAATAGGTTTGAGAGTAACATATCCTTACGTCCCTCTCCGGGTTATGAGACAAGCAGGCAGAAAGCAAATTATACCAAGGGTCGACAAGATGAGCCATTTCCGAGCCGACTTTCAAGATGACGATAGTCCTCACAAGTGCCAGGCCCAACACATGTGGCACTGTAAGATCATAATGGTGAAAGACACAATTGAACCGGACAGATATCATGAAGGATGTACACCTTTCTACTCAGGGTGGTTAGAAGACAACTGCGATGGCAGGCCAGGGTTCATTCGAGGCCACAGAATCATAGACGATAAGGTCGAAGCTCAAGTCAAGTATAATCAACTGCGTAAGAGGATCTCTGAATGCGAAGACGAACACCATGAGATACACGAAACCAACAGGAAGTTGATTGAAGAATAGAAAGACATGGCCTTCAGTGCCAATTGAAAGCTGGGGTACTTGGAGCGAGGCATAGTCGAGCTGGAGGGTAAATTCATCAAGAGGGTTGAAGACTGTCAAAAGGCTGAGGGGAACGAAGGTGGACATCTGGCCAGAGCATATCTACTGCTAGGACTTCGCGAGCTGGGGAACCTGTTCAAAGGAATCAAGAATGTCGAGTCTGGGGAAGGTCCTTCTGGGACCAAGTAGGATAGGATTTCTTTTAGCTTTATCAATGTAATAAGGACAATGGCCATTAGTGACTTTATTTCCTGTTTATTATTTTAGTATCGTTTTGGATTCGTCTATTTTTGCATTAATGAGATGAGGCATTCCGGCATTTAAGTTCTCCAAATCAATTTGTCGCTAGGCCTACTTCGGGCACAACGAGGCTCCCAAATTAGGGCACGCTTTATATTCCCGCACAATGTGTTTAAATATCGCAATACTCTTTCATAATCCTCACTGACTTGGCTACCTTTTTGTTTTTGCTTCATTTTACTTTCTTTGATTATTCCCCTTCCCCCAAAGGTTGGTTCGTGCACTCTGGCATCATCATCCTACTACACAAGATCCAGGGGCCCTCCGCCTTCTCCCCTTCCTAGTCCTCCAAAAGGCAATGGCAAAGGCAAAATGGACGATTCAAGCAACATAAGAAAAGAAAACACATTGCTGATGTCACTCAGAATCCCATACCTCTGGCATCATCATCCTACTACACAAGATCCAGGGGCCCTCCGCCTTCTCCCCTTCCTAGTCCTCCAAAAGGCAATGGCAAAGGCAAAATGGACGATTCAAGCAACATTAGAAAAGAAAACACATTGCTGATGTCACTCAGAATCCCATACCTCTGGCATCATCATCCTACTACACAAGATTCAGAATGAGGCTATGACACAACTCGAGCAAAGGTTGGTGAAGCTCCAAGGGGAGCTTGAGCAGGTCCGGAATTTGGCGAACCTATCCTTCTAACTCAGTGTCCCTGATGTAACTCAGAATCCCATACCTCCTCAAAACACCCCAAACAAACAGAATCATCCCAACACTCATCATCACATAACTCCACCGAAAAATCAAACTATCCCACCACAGCACCAGCACAACACCTACCACGCTTCGAGAAACACCCCGATAATCATCCCTGAACCATAAAACTCCACAAATGACCATCTTTACACCCAAGCACCAGAATGTCACAACAACCCCATCTATGTGGAGACTATGCCATACTCCACCCAACCCATTTCATACACACCCGAATCCAGTGAGAAGGATTTGCTCATCAGGAATTTGGCTGAGGAACTCAAAAAGCTGACCAGTCGAGTTCAAGGCGTTGAGGGAAGCAAAGGAGTTGAAGGACTGAACTATGAAGACCTATGCATGCAGACCGATGTCAAACTGCCCGAGGGGTACAAACCTCCAAAGTTCGCGATGTTCGATGGTACAGGCGACCCGAGAGTCCATCTGAGGACCTACTGTGATAAGCTAGTTGGACTAGGGAAAGATGAAAAGATTCGCATGAAGCTGTTCATGAGGAGATTAACAGGAGATGCTCTGTCTTGGTATATCATCCAAGACCCCAGGAAATGGTCGAATTGGGTAAGCATGGCGTCCGAATTTATGGACCGATTCAGGTTTAACACAGAGAACGCACCGGATGTATTCTACATCAAGAATCTAAAGAAGAAGCCTACGGACACTTTCCGCGAGTATGCTACTCGTTGGAGATCTGAAGATGCTAAGGTAAGGCCCGCCTTAGACGAAGAACATATGAATAAGCTCTTTTCCGAGCTCAAGATCCACAATACTATGAGCGGTTGATGGTGATCTAGAATCATAAGTTCTCTGATATTATCAAATTGGGTGAGAGGATCGAAGAAGGAATCAAAAGCGGTATGGTCGCCAATTTTGAAGCCTTACAAGCTACAAATAAGGCTTTATAGTCTGGTGGTGTGTCCAAGAAGAGGGATGTGGGAGTCGTGATGGTTGCACAGAGAACCAAATCCCTACTAAAATACCAAACTTACCAAACACATCCACTTACATATCAGCCAACACCTCCACAAACTTACCAAGCACCCTCACCCTCATCCCAACCACCGCCACCAACATATCAATCACCCCCACCACCTACATATCAACCTACCTCGCCTAGATATTCCCAACCTGCTCCTGTCTACCACACCTATAACTCTCAACCATCCCACTATCAGTCACCCCCTGCTTGCCAAAACTTCCCTAGACCTCGACCCAGTTTTGACCGAAGACCCCCCAAACAATACACTGCCATGCCGAACCTATAGACCAGTTATATGAAAAACTAAAGGCTGCCGGTTATGTTAACCCCATCCCTTCCGTAACCCTTGAGAATCTTTCCCAGTGGGTTAACCCAAACAAGTCCTATGCATACCACCCGGCATGAAGGGACACACCATCAATGAATGCCTCTCTTTGAAGGATAAGATACAGTCCTTGATCGACAACAAGATCATTGTGGCAAAAGAATCTACTCCTAACGTCCGCAGCAATCCACTCCAAGACCATAAGGGTGTAGGCATCCACATGATCGAAATAGAAGAAGATTGGGACCTAGAGGGGTCAATTGGGTTGATCATAGAAGGTGATGACCCAAAGAAGCCAGCGGCCACCCTCAATCATATCATAGTCCAGATCCAGCCATCTGGAGATGTTGAGGTAGCTATGTCAGTACCTTTCGAGTTTGAAGCAGCACCACCCACAAAGGCATTTGCGCCATTTGAAGTCGAAGTTATGCCAACTTCAAATGTGCCTGCACCATTTGATATTGCATTCATGCCACCTGCTAAGGCACATGTTCCGTTTGAGGTAAATATAGCTACACAAATCATAGTGGCGGTGTCAACCATGCCACCTTTCCGCAGCAATGCCATACCATGGGATTATGTAGCCGAGTCAAGAAGAAAGGGCAAGGTCAAGGTCGAAGAAGCTACTACGGCACAGGGTATGACAAGGACCGGCAGGGTCTACACACCAGAACATTTGGCTGAATCAAGTAAACAGGCCTCCAACAGGCCACCCATTATTGAGACAGGCCCTGATGACCTTTGGAGGAAGGTACATGCCAGAGAGTACTTTGTAATTGACCAGCTGAACAAGACACCAACTCAGATATCTATTCTTTCATTGCTGCAAAATTCAAAGCCGTGCACATCACTATGCAATGTGAAGACTATTTCATCACCCAGATTCTGATCAACGGGGAATCACGCCTTAACATCTGTCCGTTGACGAGCTCAAGAAATTGGGCAAAGGGCTGTATGAGATAAGGGAAGGGTCAATGAATGTGAAAGCTTTCGATGGTTCGCAAAGGTCCACCATCGGCGAGATCAGCCTCTGTTTGCAAATGGGGCCCACATGGTTCGAAGTCGATTTCCAGGTGATAGACATATCTGCGTCCTACAACCTGTTATTAGGACGGCCATGGATACATGCCGCCGGAGCCGTGGCATCGAAACTGCATCAAGCAATGAAGTTTGAATGGAACCATCAAGAGGTAATCATCCACGGAGACGGGAGCAATCCTATTTACAGTCGCCAGACTATTCCAGTAGTTGAAAGAAGAAGGAAGCTGGGTGGAGAAACTTACCACCACATTGAACGGGTCAATGCCATAGACAAAGACAAATGGTAAGATAGCAAGATAGAGAACATGATGAACTGGAGAGGGTATGAGCCAGGTAAAGGGCTCGGCAAGAATCTCCAAGGAATCTCCAAACCTATAAAGATCAAAAACCATGGCACCGCCTTTGGTCTGGGATACGAATATACTTGGCAAGAGTAAAATGACTGGTCGCCACCATGGCGTGGTCCCTATTACCCATTGTAGCAGCCAATACCACATCTGGAATAGACCTTTCAGCAGGCCGGCATTATCTATGGGTCAGAGGAAGAAGAAGCACTTACAGCACTGAGGAACTTGTTTCTGGAAGACGACGACATGGATTGTTGTGTCATTCTCGAGGAGGAGGGGGAGGAAGGCCCTTCCATCTAGGGCGTGAGCAGAGGAGCATCCCTCCAGAATTGGACTATCCGAACAGCCAGAGCCCGATGAGCCTCGGGGTAGCAGGGCTAAACAAGCATTATTCATTGTCATTTATTAAAAGATTTCCTTTTTCGCATTTTCTATTTCTGCAATAAGATCTCCAATGTTCTGAAAACATTTATTCAACTCATCAAAAGCACTTTTACGTTTTATGAATCAATATTTATTACTATTATTTTCTCTCATTACCTATACAACATTATTATCACTTGTCTTGATGAACTGATGACTGTGACATGCAACGAGACAACGCAACAAATGGACATCGATTTGGAAGAAGAGGATGATATCTGATGAAATTGTCAAAGAAGTTGAGAATTTCGAGAACACACCTAAGTCCAACCTGGACGTGACCGAAATTGTCAACCTGGGCGATGCAGAAAAGGTCAAGGAAACTTGCATCAGCATTCATTTGTCGCCGTCAGAAAAGAAGGAATACACAGAGTTTTTTAAGGAATATGAGGACATATTCGCATGGTCGTATGCTGACATGGCTGGTCTGAGTACATCCATTGTTGCTCACAAATTACCGACTAATCCAATGTGCCCACCGGTAAAACAAAAGCTCAGGAAGTTCAAGCCTGACATGAGTTTTAAAATCAAGGAAGAAGTCACCAAGCAAATAAACGCCAAGGGTAGTGGAGTACCCAACCTGGTTAGCCAACACCGTGTCAGTGCCAAACAAAGATAGGAAGGTCAGAGTCTGTGTCGACTACCGAGATCTCAACCGAGCTAGTCCGAAGGATGATTTCCCTTTTCCAAACATACACATCCTAATTGACAACTGCGCCAAGCATGAACTATAGTCATTCGTGGATTGCTTCCCTAGTTACCATCAGATCTGGATGGATGAGGAAGATGCATAGAAAACGTCTTTCATTACGCCGTGGGGAGTTTACTATTATAAGATGATGTCGTTCGGCCTGAAAATGCTGGGGCCACCTATATGAGGGCTATGACCACTGTCTTCCACGATATGATACACAAGGAAATTGAGGTATATGTGGATGATGTCATTATCAAGTCCAGGATAGCTACCGACCACATAGAATATCTGAGGAAGTTCTTCAATAGGTTATGGAAATACAATCCTAAACTAAACCCCGCGAAGTGTGCATTCGGGGTTCCTACTAGGAAACTGCTCGGGTTCATTGTAAGTCGTCGAGGAATAGAGCTGGATCCGTCAAAGGTCAAATCCATCCAAGAGTTACCACCGCCAAGGAACAAGAAAGATGTGATGAGCTTCTTGGGACGCCTTAACTACATCAGCCGATTCATAGCACAATCTACAGTTATATGTGAGCCGATCTTCAAGATGCTGAAGAAGGATATCGTGACCAAATGGACCGATGATTGTCAAAAGGCCTTCGACAGAATTAAGGAGTACCTATCAACACCGCCAATCTTGGTACCACCTGATCCAGGTAGACCTCTGCTGCTCTACCTTGTAGTGTTAGATGGAGCTTTCGGCTGCGTTATGGGACAGCACGACAAAACAGGAAGAAAAGAGCAAGCCATTTATTATCTAAGCAAAACAGTTCACTCCGTACGAGGCAAGGTATTCTCTACTGGAACGCACCTGTTGCGCTCTAACCTGGGTAGCCTAGAAGCTGAGGCATTACTTCTATGCCTACATAACATATCTCATATCGAGGATGGATCCCTTGAAGTATATTTTTTAGAAGCCCATGCCCACTGGCAAGCTCGCCAAGTGGCAAATCTTGCCGAGTGAGTTCGACATTGTCTATGTGACTTAGAAAGTAGTCAAGGGACAGGCATTGGCAAACCATCTTGTCGAGAACCCCGTGGAAGGAGAACACGAACCCCTAAAAACGTAATTTCTCGATGAAGAGGTATCATTCATAGGAGAAGACATTACAGAATCCTATGATGGTTGGAGGATGTTCTTCGATGGAGCAGTAAATTTCAAAGGAGTCGACATTCTGCTAAACTCAGGTTACCCTGCACCAACAATATGGCAGAATATGAAGCCTGCATCTTGGGCTCAACATGGCCATTGACATGAACGTCTAGGAGCTGCTAGTAATTGGTGACTCCGACTTGATTATACACCAAGTACAAGAAGAATGGGATACTAAGAATTCCAAGATACTTCCGTATCTGCACCATGTGCAGGAATTGAGAAAGAGGTTCACGAAGATAGAATTTCGGCACGTCCCCAGAATTCAGAACGAGTTCGCTGATGCATTGGCCACTCTATCATCTATGATATAGCATCCGGATAAGAACTTCATTGACCCTATTCCAGTAATGATCCGTAGCCAGCCGGCATACTGTGCGCATGTTGAAGAGGAATCAGACGGAAAGTCGTGGTTTCATGATATCAAAGAGTACTTATCAAAGGGAGAGTACCTAGAACTTGCAAATCACACCCAGAAATGCACGCTTTGGAGATTGTCCAACAACTTCTTTCATAGCGGAGGAATCCTGTACAGGAGGACTCCCGACTTCGGATTATTGAGATGTGTCGATGCAAAGGAAGCCTCCAAAATACTTGAGGAGATTCATGTTGGGACCTGCGGCCCGCATATGAATGGTTTTTTCTTGGCTAAGAAGATACTCAGAGCAGGTTATTTTTGGATGACTATGGAAACAGACTGCATCCAGTACGTCCGGAAATGCTACCGTTGTCAGGTACATGCAGACATGATAAAGGTACCTCCAAACAAGCTTAATGCAACAAGCTCACCCTGGTCGTTCGCCGCTTAGGGAATGGACGTCATTGGACCAATAGAGCATACCGCCTCCAACGGGCACAGGTATATCTTGGTATCAATTGATTACTTCACTAAATGGGTTGAAGCAGCATCCTACAAAGCAATAACTAAGAAAGTCTTGGCCGACTTTGTCCGTGACCGTATTGTTTGCCGGTTCGGAGTTCCAGAATCAATAATCACCGACAATGGTTTCAATCTTAACAGTGACCTGATGAAATCCATGTGCGAAACTTTAAGATCAAGCACAAGAATTCCACAACCTATATACCTCATATGAATGGAGCTCTAGAAGCCGCCAACAAGAACATCAAGAAGATACTAAGAAAGATGGTAGAGAAGCAAAAGCAATGGCATGAGAAGCTATCATTTGCTTTGCTAGGATATCGCACCACAGTCCGCACATCAATTGGGGCAACCCCTTACATGCTGGTTTATGGTACATAAGCCGTCATTCCCGCTGAGGTAGAGATTCCTTCCCTAAGAATCATACAAGAAGCTGAGCTTAGCGATGTAGAATGGGTAAAGAGTCGTTATGAGAAACTGGCCCTCATAGACGGAAAAAGGATGAATGCAGTAGGTCATGGGCAACTCTACCAGAATAGAATGACCCGAGCTTTCAACAAAAAGGTCAAACCAAGACAGTTCACACCGGGGCAGCTGGTACTGAAGAAGATCTTCCCGCATCAAGAGGAAGCCAAAGGGAAGTTCTCTCCCAACTGGAAAGGTCATACATGGTTCACCGAGTGCTGACAGGAGGAGCACTTATACTTGCAGAAATGGATGGAGAAGTCTGGCCGAAGACAATCAATTCAGATGCAGTCAAACGCTACTATGTGTAACCCTTGATGCTTTTATCAATGATTTAAATTGAACTACGCCTGACCTGATTCTCATTTAAGAGGGGATACGTAGGCAGCCCTATGGGTTCGGTCACAATTCAATAAAAAATTCATTTTCCCCCGCAATTGGAAACTGGGGCAGAATTTTTAGGAGGACCCTCAAAATTTCGGAGCAAGTTCAGCCGATCACCGCATGTGCAACAGTCAGAAGCGTCAACGCGTCAAACTGGGGCAGAATGTTGAGGAGGACCCTCAAAATTCCGTAGCAGGAGAGGTTGCAATTTCTTGAATCGTGTCACGGTCGTCGGTTCATCTAAAACTATTTTAATTTATATGTTTGAACTATTTTTTACAAAAATCATGCATACTTACTCTTGAAAACAACTTTGTTTAGCAAACTCTACCCCAATGATATGAGCAGTATCGTCAGATCAAGCAATACAAGTCAAGCAAAGCTAGCGGGGATACGATCCAAACTTCCCCATTTACAAAACTTATGATTTTTCTATGGATGCAGGCACAAAGATTGCCAAAGACCAAAATATATTGTCCGTCCAAAGGACAAACAATGTTCAAAGATACGATTCTCAAATTCGTTGCACCTGCCGACATTTATTACCAGCACAAACAAACGATGCTCCATAATCACAATGCTCACAACGGTCACAATACTGCAATTTATTACCAGCTAAGAATCTCTAATGTCATTTACTTAATCCACTGCATAAGGCTACCTTTCTTCCTTCCATCTGCATAAGGCTACCTTTCTGCCTTCCGAGACTAAGCTCTGTCTCCATTGGCACCTGTATAAGGCTACCTTTCTGCCTTCCATCTGCATAAGGCTACCTTTCTGCCTTCCATCTGCATAAGGATACCTTTCTGCCTTCCGAGACTAAGCTTTGTATCTATCTGCATGAGGTTAAGCTCTACCTCCATTTGCATAAGGCTACCTTTCTGCCTTCCACTTTCATAAGGCTACCTTTCTGCCTTCCACCCGCATGAGGCTAAGCTCTGCCTCCAATTTACCTTTTTCATCGAGACTAAGCGCTGTCTCAAGCACTATTATTTCGCTTTTCTTTCGAGCTAAGCTCTGCCCTTCAAATCGCAAGACTAAGCTCTGTCTTGTCCGCATCATATTATTGCATTTCATGGGCTGAAATATCGCTAACATGTCCAAAGGCGTCATCGTTCGGAGGCACCATCTTCATGGCCCGAGAACACCATGTCATGGTCCCGAGAACATCATTTCATGTCCGGCGAGGCCCGCATCAAACATCTCATGGCCCAGGACATCATGGTCTGAAGATGTCATCCTTAACCGTCCGAAGACAGAATTCATAGTCCAACGGGAACTTGCATCATGTTTAAGTTTACGCACAATATATGCTTGTATTGCTTATTTGCAGGTAATCCGGCGAGCAACGACTATCCTAGCAGGAGCAGTCCCGCTCCGGTTTTCCTAACCACTCCCGTAAACCGTTTACTTACCCAGCCCCATATGTTGCGTCCGTTCTTGTAAAAAACTTCATCGGCATACCTCGCCGATGACTCCTGAACTACATACGGCCTGATTCCTGTAAAACTAGGGATATGTAGGCAGCTCAGAAACCAGGGTGCGACCTAAATCTTTTCACACTGTTTCGCTCGGTCAAAATTGGCCATCATATCTTTACCCGACAACTCCTTCATCCTTCCCGGTAAAGAGGGGCATTTGTTGATACCCAATTTTTCCTCAAATTATTTTAAATTTGCATATATACCTTAAAAGTCAGGTTTTTATAACAACTGGTATTTTTCTATAATTTTTCCATATTTTTAATAATTTATCCAGTATTTTTATCTCTAATAATTAATCATAAATTGCATTAAAAATGATTTCAAAAATATTTCTTGATTTAATATATTATTTTTTGATCCTATTAAGGGCAAAGTATTTCACAATTAGCCGAATTGGCACTATTTGGCTATAATTGCAATAACTTTGCAATTATAGCCTAATCATATGTTTTATATTTTTTTACTAAATAATTAGTCAATTATATTTTTTTTAAATCATTAACCATTTCAATTTATTTTATTAAGCATCAATTTCATTTTTTATAATTATTAGCCATTTTATAAATTATTTATCTATTTTTAGTTGGGTATTTAACAATTAGCCAGTTTTATTTTAAATCCTAGCCTAATTAAATTCGGACCCTACCCATTCAATTAGCCCAATAACCTAAGCTCAGTCTTTACAAAATACCAGGCCCAAACCTTAAAGCCACCCGACCCAATTCCCTTTCAATCTGGAATGTTGATCATTTTTTATCAACGGGCCAGATTAATCCTTACCAAATTAAGACCTACACGACTACCCTCCCCCGTCTCATTTCCCCCTATCATTTTCTCGTCTGTCTCAATGAGTTCTCTCCCTTCTCTCTCTAAGCTCTTCGTCTACTGAGCCTTGTCTCTCCCTTCTCCGGCCACCCCATCGCCGGCAATGTTTTGAGTTTTCTTCTCCTTCTCCGGGTTTTTATCTGGAAACCCTAACTTTAAAATCTTTCGATCTTTCTAGATTTGTAACAGATCTATGGATATTTCGAGGTTTTCGCATGTTTTCCTAAAAAATCTCTTTATTTTAAGAACGATTTCTTCACTTTCAAATTAGGGTTTCTTAACCCCTTTCAAAAAATGGTTCTTCTTCTGATTTTTAGTGATTTCTACTGTGTTTGAACGACTCTCTTATGCTTTTTCTTGATGTCTGAGTTATTATGCTAAAAGCCCTAATTTTCTAGTGATGTTTTAGACTTCAATACTACACAATATTACAAGTTAATTGTGCAGTACCCAATTTTTGAGTGCTGTCTAATAAGAAGAACCTGGTTCTTGTTAGTCTACTACTTACTACTGTTTGCGGAATAATTAAACAATAATAGTAAAGACACAAGGATTTTTACGTGGAAAACACCTGGCTCAAAAGGTGAAAAAACCACGACCTACTCCTTAGTAGGATTTGCTCAAACTCNATTTTGCTTCTATGAAAGCTGATAAGATACAATATTAAAACTCCTACTACAATCAACTAGACTCAATACATAAACAATGGAACTGTTTTTTCTAGTTGAACTGTAACCTTTGTATAGCACAACAATTCTGCTTGCAAAATCTCTGGAACTTTTGCTTCAGAACTTGATTCACTTTAGCACTTGTGCATCACCTTTTTCAGCAGTAATACATTGATTATTTATAGAGTCCGTTTGTTGAGTCCATGATTCAATTCTGATCCAACTCTTCCTTGGTAAACGAGTTTGATTGTAACTCAACTTCCTTCCTCTATTTCTGTCCTAGCTGAAATCAACTTCTTTCTTCTCTATCAATTTGCAACCTTTTCGTACTAGGAGACATTCTCTTAGTTCTTTGATACTAAGCAATCACTGATATCTCCTAGACTTGTACTATTCGTGTTCTAATTGCTTCATTCATTTGTGTATGCTATGATGGACCTGGTTCAACTTGACACCTTTTGTCAATCTTCAAAACCCATTCANAGGTGCAAACATGATTAATCAACACAAGAAACCAATAATGTAAGCTAAATCATAAATAGAGACATTTGTCAAAACACCAAGCTTTCATTTGATTAACATGGATTATCAACACCAAAATAGATTAAATCAAAAACAGCCAAAACATGAGTAAGACAGAATTAAAAATTGAAACAAAACACACTCGACACAGTCCCGAACTGGGCACTTGATATGATAGGAGGGGGTAGTTCTGGAAATTCCTAAGTTTGGGATGGTGCAGAAGAGGCAGGATTCTTGGTTTGGAGAAGAGACAACATTTGGTGTAAGACACCCCATTTTTCTCCTTCTCCTTGGCTAATTTAGCTTTGAGAGCATCACGCTCACCTTCCACCTCAACTAAGCGAGTCTTCAAATAAAGGATCTCCATATCCTTTTGCTCGCTTTCTTGCACCAGAGTACGGACCTTGTTGTTGACTGGTTGCTTCCGAGATGAACCAGGTTCATCTGCCAGGGCACTGACAATGTAATCATATGACAGCAAAGTGTCCTTCCCAAAGAAATCCTTTGCAGTAGCTATTTCAGCCTTCTTTATGGGGACTCCAAAATGAGCCAGAACTGCAGTAAGGATAAAGACATAAGGAATTGCATGGGCCTTGGTGCCATTCACCACTCTGTCCAAAAGCTGGATGATTAAAGATGGTCAATTGATCTGCTTGCCTCTGTATAGGCACTCCATGGGCGTTAGATCCATGAAGTTGGCAATGTGCCTGCGTTCTTGTATTGGCGGCAGAAATTTAATTACAAACTCAAAAAACAGCTGGTGTTCAGGCTTCATCTCGCTTTTATATACAGCCTTGGGCCCATGCTTTTCTTCATTGTCACAAAATAACCTGGTGATGTTGAGTGCTGAGGCCATTCCATCCAAGCAAGGCCATCTCTACCTTGTATAGTCGTCATAGCCCTCAGATGGAATGTCTAGAATGACTCCCAGTTATTGAGTGTCAAAGGAGACTTCAACTCCCCTGACCAATGATGTAACCCTTCCTCCAATCACAGTTGCATTCCCCATGAACTCCACAACCTCATTTCTGACCAGCCTGCCTTCCATGCGAAGGACCATGTCCTTCCAGCCTTGAGCTGCCAGAAAATCCACTAAGTACCTCATACCCGGCTCCTCCAAGTCCTTCAATAACTTTCCCTTCAAAATATGTCTCTTGCCAAACATGGAAACTCTGTCAATCGACACTTCTCCAACCTCCTTCTCATCATCTCCACTCCAATCAGGATCATTATCCCTCTCAACAATCTAAACTTTCTTCTTTGACTTTACTTTAGACCGTGTCCTCGTAGATGTACTCACGGTGGTAGCAGACACAGGTGCTGACTTCTTTGTTGAAGTCTTAGCCAATTTGGCCTTAGGTGTCTTGATCACCACTAGAGCAACCTCTTCATCTTGTTGGACCAGGTCCAACACCTCATCAACAGCAATAGCCTCAACAGGCTCCCCCACTTTCGCTTTCCCTTTCTCAGCCTTCTTTCTTTTGCTCTCTTGCAGAGCTTTTTCCAGCTTCTCCTCTTCTTCTCGAACAGTATTTCTCGTAGCTCGTACCTTTGGAACAGGTACACCAACAGACTCATCAGTTTTCCTTTTCTTTGAGGAAACTGAGGCTTTAGACTTGATGGACTTTGGAGTCCTTCTCTTCTTGGGGTTGTATGAGTCCCCCAGTTTCTTCAGTCTCTCAGCCAAGGTTTCTTCCCCAGAAGAAACACGTTCATCTATCTCCTTCTTAGCTTTTCTAAACCAGTAGCAGCTTCCTCAGCTTCAGTAGTCCCCCCTATCACTACGACATCATCTTCAAGATTTTCAAGAATTGGGCCACAAATTTCAAGTGTGGAACCATCCTTCCCAGATCCCCTCACAACTGCATCTCCCTCATTCTCAAGAATTTTCCCAATTTTACGTTGCCTACTTGGCACTTCGACATCCACCATAGACCCAACCAGTAGAAATCTATTTTCAGAATTTAACACAGAGGTAACTTCAGTATTACCTTTCTCAACACTTGACGAACCAGATGCATCATCCTCATGTGCTGATTTAAACGATTCACTGGACGAATCTGGTTTGGGTTCTTCTTCAGCCTGTAATAAATCTTCCAAGAACTTTTTCCGTGACCCTGAAGCCACAGATTTTCGTGCAAGAACCTTGACATGATGGGGTTTTGGGGCTGGGGTAGGGTTTGGTGTAGTTTTAAGAGCATCATGGTATTCAGGGGTTTCAGATATCTCAGAGAATTCAGAACTGTAGACAGGTGGAGAATCATACTCATATACACCTTCATCGTAGTCACGATTTTGAGAATCAGATGAAGCAGACGACATTTTTAATTTTTAGAGAAAAAGAAGAGAGGGCAAAAGGCAGTAGAGATTTGAGTGTTGAGTGACTTGAACAGGGTTCGTCTATTGCAGTATTCACTATGGGTAATGATGGCCTATTTATAACTTGTGGTTGGGGTAATTATAACGGACGTGTATTAACACAAGTAGGATACTAATCGATTAAGGACTGTCAGTGATTTG
>ML245000.1:0-12658 GCA_005239495.1 Nicotiana undulata
CTTGGTCCAAACACGAGGCTCGGACCAAAACCCGATCACCCATAAACCCACGAGTTAGAATATGCGATTTGTTTTGAAATTTGACCCGAAATTGGGGTTGAATTGCCCAAAATTCAAACCTAACTCTACCCGAAACCCCTAATTTCTACTTTGATTTTAGGATTTTAGGCCTAGATTCTAGTGTTTGATTGATGAAAATAAAAAGAAATTATGTTAAGAACACTTACCTATGGAGCTATGGAGGAAATGTTCTTCAAAAGTCGCTTAGGTGGGTTGGGGAAGAAGAAGAGTTGTGAAAAATGGGAGAAATCCCGAAAAAATTCTGTTTTGGGACTAAAAAATTCGACTGGGCAAAATTCCTCTCCGCGTTCGCGGGCCCCAGGCAGCGTTCGCGGGCCCCAAACCGCATTCGCGGAGGTTTAGAAGCTTTGGCCTATGCGTTCGCGGTTAAGGGGCCGTGTTCGCATAGGGTAAATGACCCCCAGCCCTCCCCTGGACACTAACCATGTGCGTTCGCGCTCTACGTGATGCGTTCGCATAGGGTCCTTACCCTGAGCCTACGCGTTCGCACCTTCGAGGGTGCGTTCGCATAGCCTAAGTTACCCCTACCCTCCGCGTTCGCATAGCACAAATTACCCAGCTCCCCCAGACCCCACTTTTACTCTATGCGTTCGCATCCCCTTGGGTGCATTCGCATAGAGTAAATACCTGGACACCAGCAAGTTGAAGAAAAACCAGATTTTTCATACATTTCACACCCCGTTAGCTACCCGAAACTCACTCGAGCCCTCGGGTCTCAAAACCAAAAATACACACGACTCCCAAATTATCCTACGGACTTATTCAAGCATTTAAATCATTAAAATATCATCAAATCATCGAATTAAACCTCAAAACTCTGAGAATTTTCTTAAAACTTCATAAAGCTTAATTTTTCCAATTTTGATCCGAAACACGTCATTCCAAGTCCGTTTTACACCAAACTTCACAGATAAGTCACATAATATATAATAAACTTGTTTCGGGCTCCGGGACCATAATACGGTCCCGGTAACACGGTTTTCACATAATTATTCATTTTCAAAATCCTTTATTATTTTCAGAAAACAATTTTCTTTAAAAATTTATTTATCGGGCTTGGGACCTCGGAATTCGATTCCGGGCATACGCCCAAGTCCCATATTTTTCTACGGACCCTTCGAAACCGTCAAATTACAGGTCCAGTCCCGTTTACCAAAAATGTTGACCAAAGTCAACTTTATTCATTTAATTATCATAAAATTCTATTTTCATCAAATTTCAACATAAAGACTTCCCGGCTACACGCCTGGGCTGCGCACGCATATCGAGGTGAGATTAACGGAGGCTTTCGAGGCCTTGGAATATATATTTAGCTAGAATTACTTAGGATGACCCTTTTGGGTCATCACATGAGTAGTATCTAGGCATATCTTCTCTATATGTAATTGTTAACATGCTAATTGATATCAGAATCATATTTTCTTTATAAGTTGGATCGTTGAGAGACTTGTACACATCTTATTTATGTGTACTGTTGGTGATACCCATATTTTCTGTTTAGACTTCATTACTGTTGCAATGTACATGGATATGTTATTGAGTTGTGCAGGTTATATATATATATATATATATATATATATATATATATACTGAGTATCGTTAACATGAGACCTCGTCACTAAGTCACCAAGGTTAGTAAGGATACTTGCTGATTATATGGGGTCGGTTATACTCATACTACACTTTTGTACCCTACGTGTAGATCTTGGAGCTGAGCTGTCATAGATGAAGTAGTCTATCATTGAAGATGTGCTTGCTTTCCGGATATAGTTACCATATGTCCTTGGTAGCTTTGGATTTGTAATATGCTCATGTATATTCCAAATACATGTCGTATTTATTTTTTGTAAACCTAAATCTTAGTGGCTCATGACTTGTACTACCAGTCTTTGGGATATTATATGGAAATTCAACTGTTTCATTTATTGATTATTTATGATCTTCATTAGAATTATGTTAACTTTGTATTTAGCTTACCTAACGGGTTGGGTCAGTAGCCATCACTACTAGGTGGATTTTGGGTCCTAACAAGTTTGTATCAGAGCTCTAGGTTCATAGGTTCTACGAGTTATGAGAAAGTGTCTCGTAGAGTCTTGTGGATTAGTATGATTAAGTCCATACCTATCTTCGGGAGGCTATAGGGCTTCTAGGAAACATCATCTTCTTTCTTTTTTGATCATGCGATATTGATCAGCTTATTGATTTCCTTTCATTAACTCGTATATGATGTTGAGCACTCGATATCAGCTATGCACTGATGGCTTGTGATATCATTTGATGAGGTGCGAGATGTGTTCTCCCTATTGTGGAGGTAGACCAGTCTGGTGGACTTGAGGCTAGGTTCAAACCACAGCTTGGGCTTGGTAGTTTCAGTTGTGTGAGTATGTGCATTTGGACTTATATGTCCGGTAGTGTCCCTAGGAGTGGGAGCCATGGATAAGTAAGTTAATATATAGCTATATGATGAGTATTATGTGACTTAGGACCTTCATTATATGGTTTGGATGTGACGAGAAGAATTTTCTTGGGATCTAAAGGTTATGGATGCTTGAATTCTTGTCTTGATGTGTTGTACAATCTCGAGTTATGAGTGTGTGGAGGGATCTTGTAGTTTTCATTTGTAGAATGGATTAGATTTTTATATCTTATTGATGAGTGTATATTCGGGAGGATTAATTAACCCCATAGTAGTTGTGACCATGGTAGGGTCATAAAGAGATGACAGCTGGAGGCTAAGCAGGTGGGTTATCTCCTGTAGGATGATTTGAGGTTGTGTGGTCCTTATGATATTTCTATGAAGAGTTTTATTACTACCAATAGGATGTATGCGCTACGATTTGAGTTCGGATCGCTTGGGTAAGTTTGCACGACTGTCACGAGGACGAATATGCGCTTGGTAGATGATTTGATGTGTTTTATGACTAGTGCTACATGATCTTATGAAAGATTCAGCCGGATAACAGTAGGAGATCATGGCAGTTATGAAGGAATAGTATTGTGGGTTATTGAATGTTATGTACTATGGCCTCGAACCAAGTTGGACCGTGGAATACTTGTAGATCAGTTATGACTTGAAGAGGTGATTTTGAGGATGAATCGAGCAAGAAAATTGTTAGATTCATGATGTACTACACTTTATGGGTATATAGAAATCTTAGAATGATTCAGGTTTGTCATTCGTGGTGGACGTAGTGAGCAAGGAAAAGAAATCACTTGGTGGCTTCTTTTTGAGTATTCATGTTGTCACTCCCCAACCTCAGGGAGCGCGACCGGTGCTCCACCGAGTGAACCCGATCGAGCAAGCATATTAGACATTTCCTACCCGACTCGTTCATGATCCAAAAGGGGACGCGTTACCATTAGTTAAACAGGGGAGAGATCATATATATAAACATTGCTAATTCATTTTACATTATATTCATTACACCATAGTTATGTTCCCAAAAATACATACAATTTACAATTTAGTGGGACAAGAGTTTAAAATACAATATAGTCCAGTGACCCATCCAATACCCATACACAACCCACACAAACGTCTACGGAGCCTCTAAAGATACAAAAGACAGATATGATAATGCCGGCAACAAAGCCCCGGCTATACCTCAAAACATGGTAACGTATAACAAAAGAAGAACTACATGACCCCTGGAAGAAATGGGGCTCACCAAGACTGCTGTGAGGAGGATGCACCACTATCTGCGATCAACACTGTCTGATGTGGAATCACCTACATCTATTCAAAGATGTAACGCCCACGGAAAGAGGGACGTTAGTATTGTCGAATAGTACTAGTATGTATAACTAAACCCCATCTCATTAGAAAGATCAATAATACAAGAAGAAATAATCATGAAATCAATGAAAACCTTAGACAACACCACATCATCAAATAATGGATCACATAAGATTTCAAGCGAAATTACTATAACTTTAAATTAGGCCATTATTAGCATTGATACCTCATTATTCACAATACCACCGTACTCTTATACAGAGCCCGATCATGACCCAATCGGCTAGGTCATCTCCTTGGAGACATTTTCCACAATCCCAATTCCCGTTTCAATTTCCAGCACAATACCACCATGTGTGCGACATGGAATCCGATCACGGCCCGATCGACTAGGCCGTCTCACTCAAGACATTACCATTTTCCGTCAATCATCTCATTCCATATTTCCCTCACATATTTCAATTTCTTCGGCACTAGTGGCCACAATTGTTATATCACACTTGGCACTTGGCCGCATTTCATAATTCGAGTTCTTTTCCCACATATCACATTATTATCAATTTCGTAAAACAAGCCTTTCAATTTAAGATATTAAGTACACCAAGGAGAAATTATGAATCGTGGGCATATAAAGTCTTTCACATGATTTGGCAATTTAACACATATTCCATATCTTTAACACATCCTCAAGTGACAAGATAGCATAATGGGAGCATTCAAATACATATTGCATATAAATTCTTACAACACCAAGCACGTTTGGAATATCGTTTCTACATCAATCAAGGTTGGAACTTACACCAATTGTATGGACACCATGGGGGTTCAATTTCTAAGAAGTGGGAGTTTTAGCCATACATACCTCAATAGAGCTTTCCTTACATTCTACAATAAATTCCGGGGCCCTTAGCACCTTAAATCTATTTTAGGAATATCACAAGTTGATTCAAGAATTAGAAGGATGATCGATTTTTTAGCCCATTTGTGTGTGTTATCAAGCACTTGGTGTGCATTATGTTTTAAGGTATTTTGTGAAAGATTCAATCAATCCATACCCCATCCTTTACCATTTTTAGCTCACATTCATCGTAGGTTCCTTCACTACCCATGCATGAAAAATAAATAAACCCCAAACCCATGAACTATCTTGCTAATTGCCCATTTTAGTAGAAATTTTGAAATTACGAGCTGGGGCAAAGATTCTTACCTTTAAGGAGAAGATGTGATGAACTTCACTTGACAATTCTTTAAGGTTTTAGGCAAGAATTTAGGAGTAAGTAGATGGAGGTCACTCTCTCACTCTAGGAATTCTTTAATGACATGGGACCGGGTTAAAAATTTAGGAATTTGGAGCCCAAAAACGGATCTGCGTTCGCATATGCAACCGCATAATGGTTATGCGGCCCGCAAAGTGACCACAAAAGTAGCCCTCAGGGGCTTGAATTTTTTGCCCAGGTCTACGACCAGTATGCGGTCCACACACTTGTTCTGCGGTCACATAATGCACCGCCGAACCTCCCTACGCAAAAGCCCAAGAAGGATTATGCGACCAATATGTGGCCCACAAAATGATTATGCGGTCGTATAATTGGCCGCAAAACTAACCTCAAAATTGGCCAAATTTTCTGCTTCACTCTGTGGCCAATATGCGATCCATAGAGTGATTATGCGACCGCATAATAGGGCACAGAAACGCACACTTCTGCAAAACATTTTCCTTTAGCTCAGTAGCGTACTGTTCAATCCAAAAAGTCCGAACCGATTTTTACTATTATAACACATAAATCTAATCTTGGTACCACGAAATTCCGGGGTTTTAGGTAAACTTTTATGGGGCCTTACATCCTCCCCCACTTAAGACCATTCGTACCCGAATGAAGATCAAGGTTCACTTAATAGCACCCTATGCAACTTCAGTTTTAATACCACACACCAGTAGGCCCTAATTTGACTAACTTTCTGGATTTCTTAAAATTTCGCCAGAGTTTTCCTTGTAATTAAGCCTATCCACCTGCCATGGAACCCCAAGACACATCCTAACAACATATATATATAATCCATGGACGTAACACAATACAAAATAATGTCATTCGTGGCCTTATAAGCATCATATAATCAAAAGGGAACATCTTTTATATTAACTGAACAAGTGATGAAAATTCATAGGTGACGATTTCATAAAAAAAATTACACAACTATTCAAACAAGTGAGGGTACTTCCTCTTCATCTCTTCCTCGGCCTCCCAAGAAGCCTCTTCAACCTGTTGGTTTCGCCATAACATTTTCACGGAGGCAATTTCTTTATATCTCAACTTCCGGATTTGCCTATCAAGAATGGCAACGGGAAGTTTTTCCTTAATTTGACTAACTTTCTAGATTTCTTAAAATTTCGCCAGAGTTTCCCTTGTAATTAAGCCTATCCACCTGTCATGGAACCCCAAGACACATCCTAACAACATATATATATATATATATATATATATATATATATATATATATATATATATATATATATATATATATATATATATATATATATATATANACTTTCTGGATTTCTTAAAATTTCGCCAGAGTTTTCCTTGTAATTAAGCCTATCCACCTGCCATGGAACCCCAAGACACATCCTAACAACATATATATATAATCCATGGACGTAACACAATACAAAATAATGCCAGTCGTGGCCTTATAAGCATCATATAATCAAAAGGGAACATCTTTTATATTAATTGAACAAGTGATGAAAATTCATAGGTGACGATTTCATAAAAAGAATTACACAACTATTCAAACAAGTGAGGGTACTTCCTCTTCATCTCTTCCTCGGCCTCCCAAGAAGCCTCTTCAACCTGTTGGTTTCGCCGTAATACTTTCACGGAGGCAATTTCTTTATATCTCAACTTCCGGATTTTCCTATCAAGAATGGCAACGGGAAGTTTTTCATATGACGATTCTTCATTAACCTCAATTGCTCTATTGGCTCAATAGCTGATGGATTTTCCACTACCTTCTTTAACATAGACACATGGAATACCGGGTGCACCAACGACATCTCGGGTGGTAGCTCAAGTTTGTATGCCACCTAACCGATCCTTTGAATGATTCTATATGGCCTGACATATCTCGGACTCAATTTCCCATTCTTTCCAAACCGCATAATACCCTTCATGGGGGAAACCTTCAAGAATACCCAATCATCTTTTTTGAACTCCAAATCTCTGCGCAACGAACATCCGAATAAGACTTTTGGCGACTCTGAGCAGTTTTCAACAGCTCCTTAATGATCTTAACCTTTTCCATAGCCTATTGCACAAGGTCTCGCCCTTGCTGAAGTGCCTTCCAAAAGTTGGCCGTGAACTGAGCCCCTCAATTTGAAATGATTGAGACTGGAGTGCCATGCAAACTGACTATTTCCTTGATGTACAACTTAACATATTGTTCCGCTATGTTGGTATATTTAACTGGCAAGAAGTGCGATGATTTCGTGAGTCGATCCACGATCACCCAAATTGAGTCAAACTTGCGCAGAGTGCGCGGTAAGCCCACCACAAAATCCATATTGATCATTTCCATTTCCACATTGGAATTTCTATGCTTTGTTCTAACCCTCAAAGAACGTTGATGCTTGGACTTCACTTGCTGACAATTTGGACACATTGCCACAAAGTCCGCCATCTTCCTTTTCATGTCATTCCACCAATAGACTTCCTTGAGATCATGATACATTTTTATAGAACTTGGGTGCACGGAATACCTCGAAGTGTGAGCTTCTGCCATGATTCTTTCCTGAAGACTGTCAATATATAGAACACACAGTCGCCCTTGGTACCATAGTGTAACATCATCTGTACCAAGAGAAAAAGTTGTGGTCTTATGTTTATGAATCCCCTCCTTCAGTTGTACCAACAACGGATCATTGTATTGCTTTTCTTTGACTTATGCCACAAACGATGATTCTGCACAATTACTCCTCCCTCAATAAAGTCCGCAAGACGAACTCCCAAACTAGCCAACTGGTGAACCTCCCAGGCCAACGGCCTCCAACATGCCTCCAAGTGATTCAAACTTCCCATAGATCATCAAAACTTAATTTTCAATACATATGTCCTATGTTAGGGACTTAGCGTCCTTGACAAGGTTTGCTCCACTATCATCTCAAAGATGTGAGATTCTCGGAGAATCCCTTAAACATTGAGTTTGATCCACCATCACCTAATGTCACATGCAAAGTAGATCTGGTATCATCTGTAATAACCTAGCCCACTAGAGATATTGTTAACTTTGAGCATAAGTGTTACACCCCGTACTATAATATTAGGATAAGTCGTGGTAATCCGTTTGAGGTTGAAGGTATTAAGACCACGAAAGTTTAACAACCTTAATAGCGTTAGATATTATGTTAGTGTGGTATTTTCTTTTGCTAGAACTTTCTTAAACATTTTCCGAAGATCTCAATTTTAGAGGAGTGCTTTCTATTATTTTATTGCAGTTCTGAACACGAAATGTTGTATTTTAAACAAACAGAGCAATCATCGTTAAAAAAAAATTCTAATAACCCCACCCTTCATTTGGGCGATGGGTGTATTAATATTCCTTTTGGTTTGTACTATGTATATTACTCTTTCACTAATTAAGCTTAGAATATTCAATAAAATCAATGTAGTCTAACTTTTGATCTAGGAAATGTATTAAAAGTTTGAAACACAACTATGAATTCAATTATTAAGAATTTATAATTATTTAACGAAAATTCCATCAACAATAAACTTAAATTATTTTATGACTCTCTGCCCTATCAAACTAATAGATAACTCTAATCTTGTCATTTTTTTTCTTTTCTATTTTCTCTCTTTTCTCAACATATCATTTCCAGAAGGAAAATCCTAAAACTTGGTTTTCAACGAATGTGTTGGTTTCAATTTTGACGTAGTTAATATACTGATATGTGAGAATACACCAATACGTCATTAAGTAAATATTGGCAGATGAAGTAGTCTCTTATACCTTTTAATTTGTTTTTTTTTTTGTAATATTTTAGTAAAAGTTTTATAAGTATAATTTTTGATAGTTATTATTATTATTATTATTATTTTTGGGTATGGTAAATTATACATATAATATAAGAACGTTTATGAGATTTTCTTTATTGTGAAGATAGATTTATTTTCTCACAAGAAAAGGAGGCTATCTTTTTACCATTTTAAGAATTAAGTACACGAGAATTTGTACTCTTTATACGAGATAAGTAAAATTAAAAGTTGAGAAAATATATGTATTTTTACATGGATGTTTTAGCAAAATAATAGTGTATATATTAATTTTATATGGTACCACATGACCGTAATAGTAAGTTATATAAAGTGTATTAAAAATAAGTAGAAATTTAAGTAATTTGAGATAATTTTTAACTACGTGAATAATTGATTAATTACCGGGTAACGGGTCATTACCTAGTTAACTAATAAGTTAGGGGATAAGATTAAAGACCCTACCCCACGTGGCAGCCTCCTTTTAATTTTGGATGACTCATTAGTCATTTATTACATGTGGAGCATTAAGGATTTTAGGTGACGTTCCCTAGTAAAATCTTTATACATTGATTTGTGTTTTAACAGTTTCATATATCAGTTTAGGGAAACTATGGATGGTGCATCTTCATATGCCCGGTTACAGAGTGATGAACACTGGCTATTATTTCAAAATTTGGAACCATGGGTTTCCTGTGGAATACCCACCCTTGATGACTTGGTGACGAGGATTCCATGTTCTGTTGATACAAATGGGATCTATTAAGGACATGCCGAACTATGTCCTTCATATTATTATTCAAAATATTGGGTTTGTGAGTTTTTATGCTTCCATAATTCTCTTAGGAAAATGCATAAAACCTTTAGCCTGTGCGACAAACAAATGGTGCTAACTAATCGCCATCACTTCATGAATATGTGTGTCTGTGTGAACCTTTGAGGGTAGTGTCCTCCCACAAGGTAGAGCGGTTGTTTCCGATAGCGAATCGGCTCAGGTATGTTAAGGTTATCTCTTCTTTCTTTTTGGCATGATCCAAATAATACAAATGAACGAGCTTCCAAAGATACTCTACTCTTAGAAGATAACAGTACTTACATTGTTTTGCTTCTTATGGAACAATTGATGTTGAGGTTGTTTCACTTAGTATTATGTTATCAATGTTGTTGGTACTTCCTGATTCTTATAAGATTCTTGATGAGGAGTTAGTCCTAATAACGTGTACGGAGAATATCGACCTTACGTCACTCCGAAGGGTTAAGTATATGATTTCATTGAGTCCTACATACATTATATATATATACGTATCTATTTTTCTCTACCGAGCCGCGCTATAGTCGGCCGGGTATGGCACCTATTGTGCAACCACTGATCAGTTGGGTTTACCGGGTCCTATTTGAAGTCGGGTATGATATGAAGATGATGATGCACACAGAGGCGAATGTTATATGATAATGATGATGCCACAGAGGCAGATGTTTTTAAAAGATTATGTATATATATGTATCATGCATTTCATGTTACTGTCTCTTAGAAGCACTCAGATGCTACAGGTTGTATCTCCTACATCTCTCTTTACATTATTGTTCTTATTTATGTTTTTCCGCCTTACATACTCAGTACATTATTCGTACTGACGTCCTTTTGTTGGGGACGCTGCATTCATGCCTGCAGGTATAGACAATCAGTTTGACGAGCCCTCATAGTAGACGAGATTGGCTTTTCGCGAAGGATTGGTAAGACTCCAGCTCATTTGGAGTGCAGCCGAGTCTATGTCATTATGTTAGATTTTTGCTACAGACTTATGGGTAGGCCGGTACCCTGTCCCATTTGATGTTGAATAATCTTAGAGGCTTTGTAGACACAAGTTTATTATGTACAGTATGTCAGAGGCCTTGACGGCCCATATGTTTTAATGTTTTAAGAACGATAGTTTATTGATACAGTGTTGTCCACTTACGATTATACATTACGAGTGGTGGCCATGTTGTCCCATGACAGTTACAAAAGGAATGAATGAGTTACAAAGTGGTTCGCTCGGGCCAGTGCGGCACCGGGTGCCAGCCACGCCTCCCCAGGTTCGGGGCGTGACAAAGTGGTATCAGAGCAAGTCGTATCCTAGGGAGTCTACAAAGCCGTGCCTAGTAGAGTATCACTTATGGATGTGTTGCGCGCCACATTTATAATTGAGATACTATAGGGCATTTAGGAAATGTTACCCTTCTTTTGTTTCCAGATCGTGCCATAGAGTTGAGTCGTAAGAAGTTAGTATTAAGCTTTAGCTAAATTTTGTATGCACCAGAGGTGCATGTATCACAGTAGAGCTTTAAGGCGTAATGTGGAAGGGAGGTTATAACATGAACAGAAGATACGATGAGAGATTGAAAAGTAAGTAAGTTAAAGGTGAAGAAGATACCTGATACTCGACTACAAAAGGTTGTAAATAGTCGAGACTTCATATATAGTTCGGGTTTTAAGTTAAATTTACAGAGAAGACCCCAGTGAAAATTTTATAAATTACTAAGAGTTAATATTCGAGGACGAATGTTCTAAAGGAAGGAAGAATGTTACACCCCGTACTATAATATTAGGATAAGTCATGGTAATCCGTTTGAGGTTGAAGGTATTAAGACCCCGAAAGTTTAACAACCTTAATAGCGTTAGATATTATGTTAGTGTGGTATTTTCTTTTGCTAGAACTTTCTTAAACATTTTACGAAGATCTCAATTTTTCAGGAGTGCTTTCTATTATTTTATTGCAGTTCCGAACACGAAATGTTGTATTTTAAACAAACAGAGCAATCATCGTTTAAAAAAAAAGTTCTAATAACCCCACCCTTCATTTGGGCGATGGGTGTATTAATATTCCTTTTGGTTTGTACTATGTATATTACTCTTTCACTAATTAAGCTTAGAATATTCAATAACATCAATGTAGTCTAACTTTTGATCTAGGAAATGTATTAAAAGTTTGAAACACAACTATGAATTCAGTTATTAAGAATTTATAATTATTTAACGAAAATTCCATCAACAATAAACTTAAACCATTTTTATGACTCTCTTCCCTATCAAACTAATAGATAACTATAATCTTGTCATTTTTTTTCTTTTCTATTTTCTCTCTTTTCTCAACATATCATTTCCAGAAGGAAAATCCTAAAACTTGGTTTTCAACGAATGTGTTGGTTTCAATTTTGACGTAGTTAATATACTAATATGTGAGAATACACCAATACGTCATTAAGTAAACATTGGCAGATGAAATAGTCTCTTATACCTTTTAATATTTTTTTTTTGTAATATTTTAGTAAAAGTTTTATAAGTATAATTTTGGATAGTTATTATTATTATTATTATTATTTCCGGGTATGGTAAATTATACATATAATATAAGAAAGTTTATGAGATTTTCTTTATTGTAAATATGGATTTATTTTCTCACAAGAAAAGGAGGCTATCTTTTTACCATTTTAAGAATTAAGTACACGAGAATTTGTACTCTTTATACGAGATTAGTAAAATTAAAGTTGAGAAAATATATGTATTTTTACATGGAGGTTTTAGCAAAATAATAGTATATATATTAATTTTATATGGTACCACATGACCGTAATAGTAAGTTATATAAAGTGTATTAAAAATAAGTAGAATTTTAAGTAATTTGAGATAATTTTTAACTACGTGAATAATTAGTTAATTATCGGGTAACGGGTCATTACCTAGTTAACTAATAAGTTAGAGGATAATATTAAAGACCCTACCCCACGTGGCAGCCCCCTTTTAATTTTGGATGACTCATTAGTCATTTAT
>ML245001.1:0-50270 GCA_005239495.1 Nicotiana undulata
TCATTAGTTCCACTAAAAAGCCAAACCAACCACCCCACACTTTAACTTTTACACAGTTCATAATAATTCAAGTGCTTATGAGAGGTTAAAAGGTTCAAATAGACAGTCCATTCAAACAATTGGGTCAGGCTTGTAATGTGGTTGTCAAAGAAATAGGATTACAGGCTCAAAGGGGTTAGCTACGATACGTAACAATTAGGGGGGTAAAATATACATACGGGCTCAACAAAGAAAGGCCTATACCACTTCCAAGACTGAACTAAACTACTATTTCGCTTTGCAAACACACGGGGCAAGTTCTAGGCATCAAATGCAATGCACACAATAACACTCAAACCTCACACACACATGGCACATAACTCACTCAGGATTGGATTCATAGACACTCTANAACTAACTACACCCGGTTCAAACAAAATCCTTGGAAAAGAACCACGGTCAAAAGAAAAACCAAGGGGGAATTGCTACACTACCTAACAAAAGAAAATCTATTTTTTTCGTTAGACTTAAATCCCTCAAGAAAATTGTCTAATAGATCCATCGTCGGGAAAAGTCCAATCTTTTCTATTTGTGTAAAAATAAATTATTCTAATAAACTGACACAACTAAAATAGCATAGAAAGTCACACAGACAATTTCCTCACCCCACACTTAAAATTGTGCATTGTCCCCAATGCACACTCATACATACAAGAGGGTAAAAGAAACTCCCTGGTAGGCCAAAGGCCGAAGCACTAGCATCTCATGGGGTACTCAGACTTCTCCCAGGCCTGGTCCTTCGTGCGGGTACCTCACACTTAGTTCCAACCAATGGTTTGTTGTTGCATCCTTCCAATAGCTTTGCTTTCCATGCTCCTAAAAAATCAAAAATCGACACTACAAAAATAATATAATACAAAAATAATAAAAAATAAAAATAAAAGAAAGCAATAAAGATGGGTTGCCTCCCAACAAGCGCTTGATTTAACGTCGCGGCACGACGTGACTCACTTTTTGCCTCCACCGCGAGCTTATGAATTGAACCCCAAGTTTTGATTCAAGCTTATGATTATGGTCATGGGGTGGTGGAACGAATCTAACTGGCCCAAGGAAATAATGTAGTGTTCTGCATTCCTTGGCCTTTGTATGAGGTATGTAATCCTGACTTTCTGGCAAGAAGAATTCCAGAATATATGCACCTTGTTCCTCATTCCTTGACTCCTCAATCGGCTCGAATGACTCTATTTCCATATCATCATCCAAGCACAATGTGGAAAAATGTTTGGAGGGAGGACCAATGCACTCAAACACTGCAGGACTTTCAGCATCCTCAACACCAATCACACTAGAGTCGACTAAATTTGTATCCTCAACGTCCCTAGTTGACTCTAGTATTACTTCTTCAACATCGGCATCCTCAAATTCTAGCTGGTTAGAGTGTTGCGGTTCTACTTTGGACCCTCCATTGGCACCTCAATTTCCATCTCTAATGCACACTGCTCCTGGATACTATCCATAATATTGGCATATTGAGCATTAAAAGCTTCAACTAGTTGACTCGCTTGAGCCTCCAAGTTGCGAATAGTTGCATCTTGCCTTTGTACCCGCTGTAGTAACTCATCATTTTGTTCCACAAGGAACTTCATCATATCCTCGATCTTTCTCAGGTCATCATCCCTGGGTTCTTTGTTCCTATTAACTTCATAAGAAAAAGAAGAACCATCAAAGTAAGGGGTTGGGGAAAAATAAGAAATATAAGCACAACCATGAAAGTGACCATCTTGACCACCACACATATCACACACATTACACACATAAGATTGAGTTGGTGCACATAACTCGCTCTCGGGAATATTTTGATAATTGTGCCCTGGGTGGTTTCTTCCACAATATGCATAACGAGGATCAAAAGTAGAATTACCAACATCCAAACTCTTATAATTCCATGATGCCATGTTTTTACAAATTAACAAATAAAACTAAAATAAACAAAATAGAAATCAAATACTGGAAAAAAAAATTCAAACTTGAAACCTAGCAATATGTACACCTACAACTACACATCAAAATTTCAATGTATAGATTGAGAGTGAAGAAAATTGACACACTAAGAATTTTTGTATTTCTTCCAACTACAATTGATAATGCCGGTAATTCCCCGGCAACGGCGCCAAAATTTGATCACGCTCAACTGTGTCTAATAAAAGACTACGCGGGCGTTGCAAATATAATCTGGGGTATTATGCCCAGAGTCGATCCCACAGGGACTTAACGTATCAAGAACAACCGCTTCGAAGTACTAAATTCTTACTTAATCACTTCCGCAACTTTATGAATAATAAGAGAGGTTGTAATTACTATTATCGTTAACTAAAATGATGAATCGGGATTAAATAACAAGTAGATGTAAACTATTGGAATAAAGGTCTAAGGCAATGGTTTCCCCCGTTGGTTCTTTCTCTAGTTGTATGTTCCTATAGCTTTGATTTGGTTATCTCTATCAATCATGAACTCTCCCGCTATCTTAAATCTTTCTCAAGCATTTATGACAATTTATTAGATGCACTCTCTCGAGCTACACTAGTTATATTTACGTGACGGTTCACTTTAGATTGCATCCGAGGTATATTATCTCTAACCCAACCTCTAAACCCTCGGTTATGACTCTCGTCTATACTCCGGGAGTAGTGTTGCTCAACAACTACCTAAATATGCACTCTTTCTTAAGCAGATACATACTAAATAGGAACCGCTATTTGAGGGCCCTTCAACTAACTACAATCAAAACGTAGTTGAATAAAGAGAGAGTAAAACCCAATTCACAGCTATATTAACATGCCAACAATTTCATCCCCAACGGGTTCCACCAAAACCTTAGATTAAAGTATTTAGCTACTCATAATAATAACAAAAACTACAAAAGAATTCATAATCAATGATAAAAGAACAAAAGAGGAAGATATGGATTGATGCCCAAATTGCCTCCTTGCCTCTTTAGGTCGAATTTGTGTCAAAAATATGTCCAATCCTCTAAAAATAACATTCTCCCACGTATATATACCAAGTAGGGTCGGGCCCAAACAATTATACCTTCTCCTACGCGAAAAAGGACAAGTTTCCAGGCCGCCCCTAGCACGGCCGCGCTAATCTCGCGCTAGAGGTCGCGCTAGTGGGGTTTTATTATGCCCCAGTTCGCGTCAGGTCCGTAGTCGCAGTTTCAATCGCATTTGTTACCCTGTTAAGTTTGGAATTGGGAAAAACGTAAAACATGAAAGTTGTATCCCTTTGAGTTAGCTTTCCAACCATATATTATATATACCAATTGGAGTTTGGAGAAGAAATTTATGTCCATATTACTAGACAGTGCACGATATGTCTCCTCGAGTCTTCGTTTGTTCTCAACTATCAAATTTGACCCCCGAACACAATCTTGACTTAATTCCTTGAACTTTTAATCAGACTTCAAATCTCCAAGTTACTTAAATTCATTCCATAACATCTATATAGCTTGGAATCACTCCTACAAGGCATAAACTACACAGTTAGTGCAAAACACTAGCGATTAAAGCTCAAACTCAATTAAAGTGCAGTAAACTAGAGTGTAATAAGCGACTAAAATACGTAATTATAGCTTATCATCAACGCCCACCATGGGGCTAAGAATAATAGCGGTAATTTGATACAAATTTGCATAACACACTCTATTTTATGCTTGTTCTTTGAATTTGAATTTCATGTCAACCTAAATATGTCAAACTCTCAGTCCGCTCACTTGAACGTTGACGTTGAATCTATCCATCATGGCGAAAACGACAATATAGTGCCTAGCGACGAGGTCCCCCTTGTTGATCCCAATGGAGTCTCGATTGCATACCCAGTTGACGCCAACTCGCATGTGGCCATCGCCACCACCGGCCCTGAGAACAACGTTTGCGGAAGAGACCGACCTATGACTCGAGGTACGCCCGAAGGTGAAGGCGACGGGATCTGCGGGTGATCTTCAAAATGTTACAGGCCCAACACATAGCGATAGCACAACTGCAGAATCAACATCGCGCCCCCAGCAGAGTTGAGCCCGAACCATCTCGGGGAAACACCCGAAGAAGTGAGCAGGCCACAAAAAGGCGGGGTGAAGCTGAGCCTGGGACCAACCCCGAAATAATAAAAAGACTTTAGGAACTAATAAAGCGGGAGGAACCGGGGGAGAAGAAAATTCAGGCCAACGACAAAAACTTAGAGACTGATAACTCTAGAGTCGATCAAATCCCAGGAGCGCGCCCGATATTGGAAGGATTGGATTTCAAGAAATTCGTCCAAAAGCCTTTCCCTCTGAGTACGGCACCAAAGCCAATCGCGAAGAAGTTTCGCATGCCCGAAATTCCGAAGTATAATGGAACCATATATCCAATTGAGCACGTGACCTCCTACACATGTGCCATCAAGGTAAACGACTTAGAAGATGATGAAATCGAGTCGATTTTGCCAAAACAATGTTTTGGGAAATCCTATCCAAATGAGCAATGATATGGTATCACAACTTACCCTCAAATTCTATTGATTCGTTTGTTATGCTTGCAGACACCTTTGTGAAAGCGCATGCCGGGGCCATCAAGGTCGATACTAGAAAATCAGATCTTTTCAAGGTAAAACAAAGATAAAACAAAATGCTCAGGGAATACGTATCGAGGTTTCAAATGGAACGAATGGATCTTCCCCCGGTTGAGGATGATTGGGTTGTTCAGGCGTTCACTCAAGGACTCAACCCCCCAAGCTCCTTGGCTTCACAGTAGTTAAAACAGAATTTTATAGAGTACCCAGGGGTAACTTGGGCCGACATCCATAACAGGTACCAATCAAAAATCAGAGTTGAGTATGATCAGCTCGAGGTCCCCTCCGGGTCCGTTTATCCCATTAGAACTAATGACCGGCCTAAAAGAGTCATCGATCATGAACCAAGACCGAACAGAGACCAGTATCAACCATAGAATAGATCGA
Organism: Nicotiana undulata; assembly: GCA_005239495.1. NCBI lineage: Eukaryota > Viridiplantae > Streptophyta > Magnoliopsida > Solanales > Solanaceae > Nicotiana > Nicotiana undulata. Next base: position 4,975 of record ML245001.1, read on the forward strand.
AGGGGTATCGGATCTGGGCGTAACCCCGGGAGAAACGAAAAGAGGAGAGATCGAGGCCACAGTAGCCGGGGACTCATGAGAAAAAATGGTTTTGACAGGCCACTCGGGGCCAGGGAGGTACCAAGGTTATCGGAATATAACTTCAATGTCCATGTTGCCAGCATTGTATCAGCCATCGGGCACACCAAAGATACTAAGTGGCCTCGACCATTGCGGTCTGACCCTACCCAGAGAGACCCTAACTTAATGTATAAGTATCATGGCACTCATGGCCATAGAACCAAGGACTGCTGACAGTTAAGAAAAGAAGTACCCCGGTTATTAAAAAATGGGCATCTCCGGGAATTTCTGAGTGATCGAGCCAAAAATCACAGGAATAGGGACTCCAAAACCCAGACCGAAAAAGAGGAACCTCAGCATGTCATCAACATTACCAATGGTGGAGTCGGCGTCCCCTAGGGACCAATGCTAAAGCGCACCAACGTGTCCATCACAAGGAAAAAATGAACTCGATATTATATCCCGGAGGGAACCATTTCGTTCAACGATGAGGACGCCGAAGGCATCGCACAACCTCATAATGATGCACTGGTAATATCTATACTTATAAATAAATATTGAGTTAAGTGTGTGTTGATCGATCCAGGTAGCTTAGCTAATATCATCATATCGAGGGTCGTAGAGAAGTTGGGTCTACACGACCAAATAGTGTCGGCACTCTTGGTTTTAAACGGATTCAACATGGCATGCGAAACTACTAAAAGGGAGATAACCCTACCGGTGAACACCGCCGAGACCATTCAGGAAAAGAAATTCTATGTGATCGAAGGTATGAGATATAATGCTTTATTCGGAATACCATGGGTCACAACATAAGGGAAGTACCCTCGATACTACACCAGGCACTAAAGTTCCCCACATCGGGGGGATTCAATACGGTTCACGAAGAGCAACTGGCCGCAAAAGAAATGTTCGCAGTTGATGAGTGACCCCGATGTCCGCGCTCTCAACATCAAAGAACATAGAGCCAGTTGGAAGGAAGAAACTAAATATAAATCACCGATATCGGCCCCGACCTAACCGGAGAAGCAAGGGGTAGACGAGGATGACGATTACGGAGTCCCTAGGGCGTTCATCGCCCCTGATGATTCCGATGTCACCAAATCAACGGTTGAGGAGCTAGAGAAAGTCATATTGATCGAACACTTTCCCAATCGGAAGGTATACCTGGGAACGGAGGTAACTCCCGAGCTCAGGCAAAAACTCATTGAATTCCTTGATATGACAGGGATCCCGCCAGAAATAACCACTAATAAACGTAGCTTGGATCCGAAGTTCCACCCGGTTAAACAGAGGAGGAGGCCTCAGTCCGAAGTCAATCATGCATTCATTAAAGACGAGTATCCAAACTCCTTAAAATAGGTTCCATTCGGGAAGTAAAGTACCCTGGTTGGTTGGCTAATGTAGTGGTAGTTCCTAAAAAGGGAAATATATTAAGAATGTGCGTAGATTACAAAGACTTGAACAAGTCATGACCTAAGGACTCTTTTCCTTTGCCTAACATCGATCGCATGATCGATGCGATGGTCGGGCACAAGATACTCAGCTTTCTCAATGCCTATTTTGGGTACAACCAAATCCGGATGGACCCGGGCGATCATGAAAAAACTTCCTTTATCACTAAATACGACACCTATTGTTATAACGTAATGTCGTTCAGACTAAATATCATTGGTGCCACTTATTAATACGACACCTGATCTTCATCGGGGCCCCACTCGTCGCCAGAACCGTCGGAGCCTTCGGACTCCCCAAGAACCCTCGGAGCCTTCGGCACCTTAAGGCTCGAAAAGTTTCTTCTCCTTGGCCTCAAGCTTTATTTCTTAATCGATCTTGGCCGACAGGTAAAATCCTCGGGAGTGGATGTTTTTAGGGTCTCTCTTCAAGAAAGTCGCCTCACATATTCGACATTGGTCTTTAGGCGAGCCTCGGTTGCTTCGACATTGGCCTTGTATTGGGCCACCATCTCCCTATCCTCAGCAGAGGTTGTCTCCAGATTGGACTTCATTGCCTCGTGCTCTCTACCGAGGGCGTCTCGCTCTATGACAGCAGAGCTCAACTGTGCCAAGAGATCTTCATTAAGTTGAGCTGCTTGTCAGCTTTCTCCTTCTCCATCCGAAGTTGAACCTCTACCGATATCATCTTTACTTGGGTGGTTTCCTTTTTCGAAGCCAGCAGATCCATCTTAATCTTCCACCCATCAGCCATGTGTTGGATCTCGTTCATCTCCTTTCAGAGTTGGTTGACCTTGTCGATCTTCTATTGGACCTATGAGGTTTTGTCGTTAGCCACTACAACTAGTTCCTCGTTTTTAAATTCAAATACATTTACCTTTTTAACCAAGTCGGCATGTTCCCGCCTCAGGGTCGATGCTTCCTTCTGAGCCCTATCCAGCTCGGCCTGAAGGTCCTTGATGACCCTGTTTTGTTACTCGCTGAGGAGCTTGTACGTATCCCTTTTTTTAGCCTGATCCTTGAGCTCAAGCTCAAGTTGATTGACCTCGATACAGTACCGGAGGAAGCTTTCATGATGAAGGACCAAGGTCTGCAAAATGATGAAAGTCGTGAGAGATATCAAACAACAACAACGACCCGGTAAAAAATTCCATCGGTGGGGTCTGGGGAGGGTAGAGTGTACGCAGACCTTACCCCTACCCCAGAGGGGGTAGAGAGGCTATTTCCGGGAGACCCTCAGCTCATAGACACCAGATCTGTAACAACAAAAAAATTCGAAAAATAATATTAGAAATGTGAGAGACAGGAAATAGATGAAAAAGCAGTAACACAAATATTATGCGAAAAGCCTAAGTAAAATTCAAAAAGACATAATGATGCCTTACTTGGTTAAGTGCCTGTTGCGCCTCATTGAAAACACACGACACGTCCACCTCATTCATTTTTGCCAAGTCCTCCTCGGTCACCAAGCATCGAAGGTAGGTGGTTACTCCCACAAGAGCATATAGAACCTGGGCATCCTCCGGGATAGTAAGTATAGCCGATCTCTTGCGACCGACTTCCACATTCAGAGCGAGGAACTGATTAATCAATTTTTGGCTCGAACTCGGCCCACCAACTTCCAAAGATGTATCTTTTTCGGGACTTCTAGGTTGCCCAACCCATAAAAATATTCCAAAGTAGATGAGTCCACACCATCAAAGAAAGAATGAAGGGGATCATCCGCACCATGAACCCCTTCATTAGACTTCTCTTTTCCTACTTGAGCCTCCTCAAGCATGGACTCGTTGTAGGAGGGAGTCCCCATAATTTCTATTACACCGGGCGCTTCCTTCGGAGCAGAGCCGGTGTCCAAGGGGTCCCACTCTATATCGGCCTCTCGAGTCTAAGGGAGGTCGGCCTCACGAGTCTCCCCCTCGGCTGCCGCCTGCTCCCCGGGAGGGGTCGATCCATAGGCGATAAAAATGATGTCTTCTTCCGACTCATCTCTGAGCTGGAGAAGCGAATCGGAGTCTGACACCCGGGAGCTGGTGCTCTTCTTGGGCTTGCAAGCAACCCTCTTCTTTGATTTCACCTCGGGACCCGGGGGGCCCAAAGGTTTTCTTTTACTCTACTTCTTTTCCCCCATGGAAACCCCAGGATGTCCCTTAATGGAGGGATCAATGGACAAAGATACGTTCTCCTCCCCTTCTAAAGGCCTAAGCTCGATGGTCTTAGGCAAACCGACAAAAGAAAGAAGAAAGTTTAGTATGATTTGAGTTAAGAACACGATAATAGCTATTCAAATAAAAAACTTACCATGAGAATGGGCCTCATCATGAGCGCTCGAAGTATGACATCTGTTTGCAGATGCCTTCGATCCACTCCTTAAGCCGGGGACCGCATTTGGGACCCGGGAAACAGTTGCACAACCACAAACACGAATTATGAGAAGGAAAATGAGTAAAATTGACATTTAAGGAAGGGCTACACTTACGAGATGCATTCCACTTCTCGGGGAATGGCATAAACTCGGGAGGGATCAGATCTTCAGTCTTCACCCGAACGAAGCGCCATTGTCAATCTCGGTCTCGATCTTCGTTAATACTCGAGAAGGGGTCATTGTTGGCCTGGCAGGTGAGCTTGATTAGTTCCCCTTGAAAAAATCGATGACTGTATAGACGGACCAGGTGGTCGTTGTTGAGCCGATGAGACTCGGTGGTACACGAAGTAATGAAGGAGGATCACGACTCTCCATAGAGAGGGGTGGATTTTCCCAAGTCACACCTCATATCTCTTGCAAAAATCTATAACAACGTGAGTAGTAATACCCCTCCACCTGATAAGTAATAGCATCCTTAGGCTCGGGGACTACTACGTCTTTGCCTTCCCACTTACAGTCCTCTCGGATCGCGTGAAGGACGTCTTCGATAATAGAGCATATATACCTTAATGCTCCTTCACCCCGATCCTATTTGGATGAGGTTTTCTCGACCTTGAAGTCGTCCGCAATTGAACAACCCCTCGGAATAAACATTTTCAAAGGGGCCTCGGGAACCGGTTCGGCGGCAGCCACTTCGGGAGCAGCCGTCTCGAGAACAATTATATTGGGAACGGCCACCTCAGTACTGGCGGTCGATTGGGAAAATGAAGAGGTAGCTTGCTGAGGAACTGACTTGGAAGTTTTTGCCATTACTATCTGAAAATGTTTAAAGATTTAAAGAAAAAGTATAGAGGTTTGAAAGAACATGTTTGAAGGCTGGAGAACAGAGTAAGAATATTTGAATAAATCTTGGTAAAAACCTAAGAACAACTATGAGGATTTGAAGATCAAGGATGAAGATATGAAGGTTTGGAGGAAGTTGGTGATAGCTAGAGAATTCGAAGGTTGAAGTTTGATCGGAAAGTGGAAAAAGGGTAAGGGATAGAATCTTTTATAGAGGAAGTACGCAACGCTTCACATACGGAGGCAACCAACCGATGATTAACACGTGTCCGAAGTCAGAACCACGTGACTTATGGGATGTTTTGACTTCTTCATCGTTTCGGTTGTAACGTACAGAGGAAGGAACCAGAGAACATCTATCATTTTTCATCGTTTCAGAAAACCTACTCTCTGAGAAACGAGGGGATTATCTGTATACGGATAAAACCAAGGCTAATGAGAATCCCGATTTTCTGGTGAGGCAAACGAAGCAAGGACGTAACTATAAGTAATCGGAATTGAAGCTAGGAGCCTCTCGTATTAAGGCCCGAACAAAACACCTGCCCTCGGAGCCATCGAGACCACGCCCCTGGATCCGGCTCGAGTGCCAAGACTTTGAAAAGCATTGCCAAACAATCATGCACCATTAACAAAGGGTCGTGATATTCGTTCCCAACCGGATATCACGGTGTGAATCTCGGCCCGTATCGACAGCGAATAAGTAATTAGCGAAAAGGAAGATTTTTACCTTTCTTAAAATATACTTAGGGTAAATCTCCCCTACTATATAAAGGGGAAGCTTATTATTCAATAAACACACTGTAACACGCATATCAAGGCAATATACTTCTATTTTCTTTGCTCCTAAAAGTGACTCAAAGTGCTTGAGTTTTCTCATAGTTCATCATTAGTACTTGGCTCTGAACAGTAGGCAAGCTAATTATTAAGCTCATAACCGAGCCCGGACTCAATACTACTACTGGTTTGGCTGTTTATTCTATCCTTAATTTGCTCATCCAACGTTATTAATCACTTGTATTGAATTAGTCCACATATCCTTAAAATCGCGTATAGATTCAATTGTTATTCATTTTTAAGGGTAGACACCATTATTATTCCATAAAAAGCAAACTCTTGAGAAATTATTATGCACATACTATTATTTAAGCTATAAATGATAACATAGAATAATAATATAAATTGTTTAGTTCACTACTAGAAATTCGACAAAAACCGATCAACTTTGGTCGGTCAAAAAAGCGGCCAAAAACCGACCTAAGTTGGTCGGTTTTTCAAAATATTTTATTTTTAAATTTATTTTTTCGAAACCGACCAACTTTGGTCGGTTTTCTTTGGCGCAAAAATGCGGGAAACTATTTTTGAGTCGCGCGAAATTTATATTTCAAGAAACGGACCAACTTTGGCCGATTTTTCAATTAAAATAAATAAAAATAATATTTAAAAATGACCAAAATTGGTCAGTAAATTTGCCCGGTCATTTTTTAAAAAACGACCAACTTTGGTCGGTAATTTTAATTTTTAAAAAAACCGACCAACTTTGGTCGGTTATTTACGTACAAAAATACAATTAAAGAGTATAAATCAAATAAAAGACAATCATAAAACAAAATGCACCAATGGTCTAGTGGTAAGAATAGTATCCTGCCCCAGTACAGACCTCGGTCCGATTCCCAGATGGTGAATCTTTTGATTACATAATTAAAATACCGACCAACTTTGGTCGGGTTTTTTTGCAATATTTGTTTTTTGAATTTAATTGACAGACCAACGTTGGTCGGTAATTTTCGACCAACTTTGGTCGGTATTCCTTTTCGACCGTCAAAATACCATCCACACGTAAATGGTCGCGTTTTGGTCGGTAATTGGTCATAACCGACCAACTTTGGTCGGTTTTTGACGGATTTCTAGTAGTGGTTTAAAAGCTTTCGTCATTAGTAATTGTTGGGGTTTTAAGCATTAATAGCTTAAAATAAGGTGAATGGGAAATGGAGGAAAAAATAAAATATTTGAGTAATATTTGAGGTTCCCTCCTTGATTGTCCCATATGGGAAGAGAAAAAAAAATTTGATGGGTATATAAGCAATTTATCTTCTTCTAGATCATAAAGAGTTGAGAAGAAGGCAAGCCTCGCGCCGTCGTCATCGCTCGCTCGCTAGGATTTGGATTTGGATTTGGATTTGGATTTGGATTTGGTCAAATGATCGATTGATTAATTTTTGGACCAAATTTATTTGTTAATAGTAAATATTAACATAAATGTTATTAAATATTTGTTTTAATAACAAAATATTAATATTAAAATAAATATTAATATTAAATCCAATTTTCAGTTTTCTGTTTTTGTAACAGAAAATTAACTACCCTCTTCAATTTTCCCTCTTTATTGTTGAGTAAATAGACAATTATGTCATGGCATTTATTCTATGGCCGTTTTGCAAAAACAGCCATTCTGAAGAGTTGCGACATTTCAGATTTCAGCCCAACTTTAAAATACAAGTCCATTCTCTCAAATTTTACATACTAATTTCTGAGTTCTCCTCCTTTCTTCTGCATATTTTAACTTCAAAGAAAGCAACAGTAAGTGTGATTTGCAACCAAACTTTGTGTTCGCTGAAACACTGGGGTTTGAAGTACCACTACACCAGTGTGTAATTCGTTCTATCCTTGGGAGGAAATAATTCATAACCTTGGGTAGTAGGAGGGGATTAAATTTCTTAAGGAAACACTGTGAATTCAGTGGGCTCGAATTGGTTTTGTTATTTCATTTACATTTCTGTTTATGTTATTTATTTTCTCCAGAATTGTTTTACATATACAGATTACTAACAAGCTTAAGGAATTTCATATATTTTCTGTATTTGTGTTATACTCACTGTTTCTGGAGAGTAAAAACTTTGTGGTTAAAATCTACGTGATTTTAACGTTTGTGTCATTCTTTTATAGAAATGACGAATGACAACGAAAACCAAGTTGTTATGATGGTAACTGCCAATGCCTCAACGAGCCGAACAACACCGGCAGCATTGGCACCGGCGGAGAAACCCGAAAAAAATTTCGGGATTGATTTCAAGCGCTGGCAGCAAAAGATTTTCTTCTACTTGACTACTCTAAGTCTCTAGAAATTCATCAAGGAAGATGTTCTTGTGTTGTTCGATGAAACTCCAGAGACTGAACGCTTTCTCGTGATTGAGGCATGGAAGCATTCAGATTTTTTGTGCAAGAATTATATTCTAAGCAGGCTGGAGGATGCTTTGTACAACGTCTACAGTGGCGTGGAAACGTCAAAAGAACTGTGGATTGCGCTTGAAAAGAAATATAAAACTGAAGATGTCGGGTTGAAAAAGTTCGTTCTGCAAAGTTTTTGGACTACAAAAAGGTAGATAGCAAGTATGTTATTATCCAAGTCCAGGAATTGCAAGTGATTATTCACGATCTCCTTGTTGAAGGTATAAGTAGAATTAATACTAATGTTGATAGTATTAATTTTATTATGTTTACTAACAAAATTTTTATTGAAGGTCTTGTCATTAATGAAGCATTCCAAGTAGCAGCGATGATTGAGAAGTTGCCTCCGTTGTGGAAGGACTTCAAAAATTATTTGAAAACCAAACGCAAGGAGATGTCCCTTGAAGATCTCATTGTTTGGTTGAGAATCGAAGAGGACAATAAAGCTACTGACAAGAGAGGTCGTGGAAACTCAACAATAATGGGAGCAAATATTGTTGAAGAGAACAAAAAGAGGAAGAAGGCTTCTGGACCAAAATACAACCCAAGCAAGAAGCGGTTCAGTGGAAATTGCTACAACTGTGGCAAAGCCGGACACAAATCTACGGAGTGTCGTTCTCCGAAGAAAGACAAGAAGAAGGGTCAAGCAAACATGGTTGAAAATCATGATGATGTTGATGACTTGTGTGCCATGCTTTCCGAATGCAACTTGGTGGGCAATCCTAAAGAGTGNCCATGTTTGTACTGTTAGAGAAGCTTTTGCTACTTATGCTCCTGTTGGATCCGATGAGACGCTTTCTATGGGAAATGTTACAAAGGCCAAGATTGAAGAATGTGGGAAGATATTTCTCAAAATGACTTCCGGCAAAGTGGTGACTTTGAACAATATCCTTCATATTCCTGAGATTAGGAAGAATTTAGTCTCTGTTGGACTTCTTGTTAAGAATGGCTTTAAATGTGTATTTGTATCCGATAAGGTTGTAATAAGTAAGAACGAGATGTTTTGTAGGAAAAGGTTACCTCACCGAGGGCCTTTTAAAGCTGAATGTAATGGTTGTTGAAAGTAATAATAAAATTTCAGTTTCGTCTTACTTACTTGAGTCAAATGAATTATGGCATGTACGTTTGGGTCATGTCAATTATAAAACCTTGCGAAAAATGATTAATTTGGAAGTATTGCCTAAGTTTGAATGCGACAAATCAAAATGTCAAGTATGTGTGGAATCTAAGTTTGTTAAACATCCTTATAAGTCAGTTGAAAGGAATTCAAATCCTTTAGACTTAATTCACACAGATATTTGTGACATGAAGTCAATACCATCTCGCGGTGGAAAGAAGTATTTCATAACTTTTATTGACGATTGTACTCGATATTGCTATGCTTACTTACTTAATAGTAAAGATGAAGCAATAGACGCATTCAAGCAATACAAAAATGAAGTTGAAAAGGAACTTAACAAGAAAATCAAAATGATAAGAAGTGATAGGGGTGGTGAATATGAATTTCCTTTTGAAGAAACATGTTTAGAATATGGAATTATTCATCAAACAACGGCCCTGTGCACGCCCCAGTCCAATGGGATTGCGGAAAGAAAGAATCGTACATTAAAGGAGATGATCAACGCATTGTTGATAAGTTCTGGTTTGCCACAGAACTTGTGGGGGGAAGTCGTTCTTACGGCTAATCGAATATTAAATCGAGTGCCTCATAGCAAAACACAATCCATTCCATATGAAAAATGGAAAGGAAGAAAGCCCAACTTGAATTATTTTTAAGTGTGGGGGTGTTTGAAAAAAGTGCAAGTTCCTAAACCCAAAAGGGTAAAAATAGGACTGAAAACCGTTGATTGTGTTTTCATAGGATATGCGACTAATAGTAAAGCATATCGATTTCTGGTTCATAAATTAGAAAATCCTGATACGGTTATAGAATCAGATAATGTTGAGTTCTTTGAAAATATATCCGTATAAAAAGGAATGTGAGTCGATTGGTGAAGGATCTAAACGACCTCGGGAAGAAACAAAAGAAAGTACACTTAATCAGGAGGATCCAAGACGTAGTAAACTTAAAAGAACGTCTACTTCATTTGGATCAGATTTTGTGACTTTCTTATTGGAAAATGAGCCTCAAACATTTAAAGAAGCTATGTCTTCTTCGGAATCATTGTTTTGGAAAGAGGCAGTCAATAGTGAAATAGAATCCATATTGAACAACCATACATGGGAATTGGTTGATCTTCCTCCTGGAAATAAACCGTTGGGTTCTAAATGGATCTTTAAGAGGAAAATGAAAGATGATGGCACTATTGACAAGTTTAAGGCAAGACTTGTGGTCAAAGGATATAGACAACGAGAAGGTCTTGACTATTTCGATACATACTCTCCAGTTACAAGAATTACGTCCATACAAACGTTAGTAGCGTTAGCTGCAGTTTATGGTCTTGAAATTCATCAAATGGATGTTAAGACGGCCTTCTTAAATGGAGAGTTGGAGGAAGAAATTTACATGGAACAACCTGAAGGGTTTGTGGTTCCAGGTAAAGAAAAGAAGGTATGTAGACTTGTTAAGTCCCTTTACGGACTAAAACAAGCACCCAAACAATGGCATGCGAAATTTGACCAAACAATGTTGTCAAATGGTTTTAAAATAAATGAGTGTGATAAATGTGTGTACATTAAAAATGCTCCAAATCACATAGTCATTGTTTGCTTATATGTGGATGATATGCTGATAATGAGTAATGACATTGCCAACATAAATGCGACTAAGCGCATGCTAACTGGCAAGTTTGATATGAAAGACTTGGGAGTTGCTGATTTAATTCTGGGAATTAAGATCCATAAGACTTTTCAAGGTCGGGCATTGTCACAATCTTATTATATTAAGACAGTACTTGAAAAATTCAAGCACTTGGGATTTAAAGTTGCAAAGACTCTAATTGACGTGAATCTTGCATTAGCAAAGAACAAAGGCCAAAGCATATCACAGTTGGATTATGCTCGTGTGTTGGGTTGCTTAATGTACATCATGAATTGTATACGAGAAGATATAGCTTGTTCTATAAGTAAATTGAGTCGATATATGAGAAATCCAGGTCAATCTCATTGGATGGCCATGAAACGAGTTTTGGGGTATTTAGTACATACCCAGAACTTTGCTTTGCACTACAGTAAATATCCTGCGGTCATTGAGGGATACTGTGATACAAATTGGATCACCGGATCAACTGATTACAAGTACACAAATGGATATGTATTCACTATTGGTGGAGGAGCGATATCTTGGAAGTCGTCCAAACAAACTTGTATTGCCCGCTCTACAATGGAGGCTGAGTTCATAGCTTTAGATAAAGCCGGTGAAGAAGCTGAATGGCTCCGGAATTTCTTGGAAGACATTCCATTTTGGCCCAAACCGTTGGCACCAATATGCATACATTGCGATAGTCAAGCGGCAATTGGAAGGGCAGGGAGCGTTATGTATAACGGTAAATCTCGTCATATACGAAGAAGACATAAAACCATTAGGAAACTACTCTCTAGAGTAATTATCACGATTGACTATGTAAATTCAAGTGATAATGTGTCGGATCCACTTACAAAAGGCCTAACTAGAGAGGTAGTTGAGAAATCATCAAGGGGAATGGTACTATGGCCGAGAACAAGTCATAATGGCAGTAACTCTACCTAGAAGACTGGAGATCCCAAGATCTAGGTTCAAGGAGATCGAACAAAGTCATTAATACGGTTCAACATTGTCAACTAAACTTTTGTTCCATTCTTGTGATGAGACAATGTTCAGTACCAAGGATAAAGCATTAAGGCTTTTTAATAATTTTTAAATTTGATACGGGGTATATCAAATAGTGTATCTACGGGATGACACGTTTAGGAATCACCTATGTAAGTGTGAAGTGTTAGCCTCTTCAAGGAGAATTTTGCAAGACCAGTTCTCTATGCACTTATGAAACCAGGCGGTTTCATGGCTGAAACGAACACAACAATGAGAATCAAAGACGGTTAAGGGTTGGTTGTGTGACTTGTGATTGTCTAGGTATACACCAAAGTTCGACAGTTCAAAGATATCAAATTTACTGATTGATCGAGTATATCCGACATAAGTTCACTACGGAAAGTTCAAAGGGAAACCTACTTATCCAGATGCAATTAGTCATTGCTTGCGAATCACACAGTTTTTCATGCATACTTTCGTGATATATACATTCCCCATTCATGTGGGGGATTGTTGGGGTTTTAAGCATTAAAAGCTTATAATAAGGTGAATGGGAAATGGAGGAAAAAATAAAATATTTGAGTAATATTTGAGGTTCCCTCCTTGATTGTCCCATATGGGAAGATGAAAAGGTTTTTGATGGGTATATAAGCAATTGCTCTTCTTCTAGCTCATAAACAGTTGAGAAGAAGGCAAGCCTCGCGTCGTCGTCGTCGCTCGCTCGGCTCGGCTCGGCTTCGGATTCGGATCGATCGATCGATTGATTAATTTTTGGACCAAATTTATTTGTTAATAGTAAATATTAACAGAAATGTTATTAAATATTTATTTTAATAACAAAATATTAATATTAAAATAAATATTAATATTAAATCCAATTCAGTTATCCAATTTCCAGTTTTCTGTTTTTGTAACAGAAAATTAACTACCCTCTTCAATTTTTCTTCTTTATTGTTGAGTAAATAGCCAATTATGTCATGGCATTTATTCTATGGCCGTTTTGCAAAAACAGCTATTCTGAAGAGTTGCATCTTTTCAGATTCCAGCCAAACTTTGGCTATAAATACAAGTCCATTCTCTCAGATTTTACATACTAAATTCTGAGTTCTCCTCATTTCTTCTGCATATTTTAACTTCAAAGAAAGCTACAGTAAGTGTGATTTGCAACCGAACTTTGTGTTCGAAACACAGGGGTTTGAAGTACCACTACACCAGTGTGTAATTCGTTATATCCTGGGAGAATATAATCCATAACCTTGGGTAGTAGGAGGGGATTAAATTTCTTAAGGAAACACTGTGAATTCAATGGGCTCGAATTGATTTTGTTATTTCATTTATATTTCTGTTTATGTTATTTATTTTGTCCAGAATTATTTTACAAATACAGATTACTAACCGTAATTACCTTTTTGATTGTGTTTACAACAATTGCCTTTAAAAATTACTCTTAATCATGTCTTGCTAATATATACAACTTCTTTTTTCACACATTCGTCAACACATAACCTCGTATATTTTATACGACTAATAATAGAGAGTTTAATAAAGCGAAGTAAATGTTGGATTAAGTTGTCGATAATTAATTTTGTCGACTAGAGTCGAAAATGGTAGTGAGGTGCACCCACTTTCTTAAAATTCTTACCTCTTTATGTTGGGTGATCAACATACGATTTGTTTTGATTTGGCAAAGTGTGGGGTTGGCTTTGGTTAATTTTGAGTGGCTTTAAATTTAATCACAATGTATATATATACTGAAATAGAAAAGTAGAGTGGAAGGTCGAAAAGTAGAGACAGAAAGACATTGGTATTGGTATAAACAAAAGTCTTAACGTTACTTGTATGATGGGGCAGGACATTGGCAATTGCCAAATACTTAATGTCAATGAAGTGGGGTCCTCTTTGCAGCCAAAGAAAACCCTACTTTATACTAAGCCAAAGCCACCAATACATTCCCACATGCACTCTTCGGAAAAATTCATTTCTTGTTTTCTTTTCTATTTTTTCATATTTTGGATTAATTAATTCAGAGGTTCAGTTGTATATGGACTTTTGTTGTGCTTTAAAAAGTTGTTAAGCCATCCATGTTTCATCATTTTTCTTTTCTTTTTATTTCTTCTACCAAAATTTGTGTAAAGGCGGTGCTGCCCAAAAAAATAAAATTTAGTCTCGATGTATGTGTAAAATCCCCTTCTTCACTGCCATTTGCTTGATAACCCTGTATTCTTTAAACTTGTCACAGAGTACCCACAAGTGAAAGTACAAAGGGGAGGGGTGAATTGTATTAAAATATTAGTCGGTTATATTCAGATTTAGTCGATTGATATGGAGATAGCCTGCACAAAATTATTAGTCCTTTTGATTTAAATAAGTGTAAATCACAATAAACAGTAAAGACACAGAATATAATATAAGAGCGATAAAGTAAATGATACCAGAAATTTTTATACTGCTTCGAAACTTATGTGGTATCCTAATCCAGTCCACTTGGATTGCAAGAGTGTTATCTTTAGATCTTTTCGTAAATTGGATTGAGTACATCCTTTGTAGTTTTCAGCGATCACCACCAATGGTGACAAGGTTGGTTTTCACTCGCTCACCAACAACGAACAAAGGGTTTTCACTCGCTCACCGACAACGACACTTTGGTTTTCACTCGCTCACCAAAGAAACGAACAATGACACAACCTCTCAGTATTTTTTCCTTTCTCTCTATCTTTTATGACACTAGTAAACTTAAGAACACAATGCTTCACTAAGGTGTAGAAAGAGTAAGAAAGTTGTCTGTGAAGCTGGCACTTTTCTTCTTTAGTAGAGCTCCTTTTTATAGCCTTTTCAACTTGTTCTAACTATTGCATAATTTCAGGAAATTTTGAGAATTCTTCCAATCTTCATTGTATCTGTTTGATGATTGCTTCCTTGAATCATGGGGTAATATCTTATTTCAGATCTTTAAACTGTTGCTTGGATATCTCCTGCCAATGTAAGCTTTCGTTTTGAAATGGACTATTTTAATTAAGGTTCTTTTGCATTCTTTGGAATACCATAAATACCTCTTGATTGCTGCTCCATTGTACTCCCTTAATTAGCAAAGTCACGATCCACTAATACCTTCACTTCCTTGTGCAATAGATTTTATATTCAATAAGCCTTCTTTCCTTATGAGAATAGATACTGATGAGATTCTCTTTCTTTGCCACCTTGTACTTCTTTCCTTTTCTGATAGATCTCAATACATCTTTGACTCCTTTCTTGGTCTTGATAAATAATTTTTTTCCATAATATAGATTATATTATACCCATAATATATTTTCTTTTCATAAAAATGTATTCTTTCATGCCTTGTAATATCTCTTCCTTCCACAAAATAGTAGATCTTCTCAATGATTTTAGCAACTTTCCTTTCAAGATGTTGAAAGCTTTCCATCCATAATTTCCATAGATTTTTCTTCTAATATTGTAGTAAGTCATTCAATATTTAAAATTTCACTTTCAAATATTATTTCTTCTATGACGTTTGGAGATTAAATCTCTAAAAATATTCTTCCTTGATAAATTCTTCACATGATATTTTCTTTCCCATATTTGTTTGGATCTTTACCAGCATTTTCTTTCTTAAATAAACCCGTACAAAAATAAGATTACCACAAGTAAATATTCTTTGATTAATAATTATGTTGGTTTGGTATCATCAAAATTAATACGAGAAACCTTGAAGCTAACAACAAGTTCCTTTATGCTTGCGAATCGTCACGAAAGGTTTTGGAAGGACAATTATTAGTTCAAACTTCTGGCGTAAATGGAGATCCGCACTTTTGTAGCCTGTTTGGCTAAAGCTTCTTCAAGTTGAGAAACACTGTTTTTCAAAAAAAAAACGGTGTTATTTTTTCAAAATTAAAGTATTTGGTCAAACTTTTAGAAGAAAAAAAAGTATTTTGAGTAGAAGCAGAAACAATTTTGGGGAAGCAGAAAAATTAGCTTCTTCCTATAAATACTTTTTTTGAGAAACTTTTGTGAGAAAAATACACTTAGAAGCACTTTTTAAAAGCTTGGCCAAACAGAAATTGCTATTTAAAAGTGTTTTTCAAATTAATTAGTCAAACACAAACTATTTTTCACCAAAAATACTTTTGAAAAATACATTTCTCAAAATAAATTGATTTTTCCAGCTTGGCCAAACAGGCCAATCTCTCTTTCCAATGTATCAAACTTAGATATTTTTAGTTTAATTTCTGGCTTAATGGAGATTCTCGTTAATTTCTCTTCCTGATATTTTCTTAAATAAAATAGAATTATTCTCTTCGTTTTATTTTAACGGTCACTTTAGCCTTTTTTATGCCCAATATATTTGTAGACATCGAAATTTTAACAGATCAAACAAAATCCAAAAATTCAAGTTACTACAAGAAGATTCTTGCAATTCTAGAAGTCTATTAAAGTTACTTGGAGGCTATTTTCAAAAACCCTTACTTGGAGGTTACTCTGCCATAACCCTAGGTTGCTCCTGTAAAAAAGCTATGTATTCCCTTTGAAATGATCACGCAAATTGAGGTTATCTTAGAAAATCACATAAGTTCTCCGGATATTCACAAACGGATCAAGGCATAAAATAATGTCGTGATCTATATATGTTCTTCTTGATAAATCAAATATTTCAAGAAGAACACCCACACAATGATCGACTTTCATGGAGATCAAATAATTCATAGAGGTCCGTATCATCCTACGTTCGAGAATATGCTGATCCAACCCTCGAATTACGAAGAACAATATGGAGGAGAATCAAGGGACAAACAGAGTTGTAACCCGCAATATTTATCAATAATTTTTTTTTTCTTTATAGTTGTTTGTGATTGCACTCAGGGGCGGATGCAGTGTCTTAGGGTGGGTTCAATTGAAACTTTCAACGCGGAGTAAAAATTTATGTGTAAAAACTCATTAGAATTATAAAAATAGTAGATATGAACGCATAATTTTGAAAATATAATGAGTTCAATGCTAAAAATTTTAAAAGTTGAACCAATAAAATTTAAATCTTGGATTTACCTCTGATTGCAGTTTTATTTTTCTGTCCAAATTTGTTACAATCAAACAATAAACACAAGATATAATTTACTAAGTTACCCCTTATTTAATATTTTTTTGAGAATTGAGTAGTATTAAAGAGAACTACTAATACTTCTTTAATATAAGGGTATAGTTAGAAACATTAAAGAATTTTAGTCTTAATTACTCCTAAAGTAACAATTATTCTGGATAACGTTTTGGAACTAAAGTGTCTATTAATTTGGGTCGGAGGGAGTATATAGGATGCTAGGAGCAACAATATTTAGTTACAAGAATTAAATAGTTTAAGAAGTTATAGTAGGTGTTTTTTGTGTGTGTCAAAAGTGATTTTTTCAAAGTTAATCAAGATTTTAGAGAGAAAAAAACTGAGAAGCAAAAGCAGTTTTGAGAAGTAATATATTCCCAAAAACACTTTTCGAGAAAATACACTTAAAATACTTTTTAAATGTTTGGCCAACACTAATTGATGCTAAAAGATGTTTTTTAAATTTAAATAGCCAAACATAAACTGCTTCTCAGTAAAAAAATATTTTTTTGAAAAACACTTGGATTTCTATATTATATTTATCCAACTTTTAAACAAAAGATATTGATTACCGAAATGCAAAGTTTTAATTTTTATTTTTGTACAATTTATTTAAGTGGACATAGTCTTGATAGTTCGTATGTACTTTTGTTATTGTGTGGGATTATATAATAGTTAGATGTATGCATTTATTATGTTCTTAAAAGCTAATGCTCGTACACATGGATTCAATCACATTTTTAAGTCTAAATTTTATTAGTTGTGATTGAGAAGAAATAACCAACTTGCATCTAAACCTATAAAGAATTTAATTAGAAATATTGAGGTGCCTATTTATCCTAAATTCTTTTCCTTTAAGTTTGAATCATTAATATTCAAACTTTGAAAATGTTTGTTTTGGCAAAAGTATTAATTAGAATATGTTGTAAGCTAACTTCCCAATGATACTGGAAAAAAAGAGAGTGTAAATTAAAGTTTAAAAACTTATGAAATGGTCAGACAAGGGAGAGAGTATTAGTTACATGTTTGTAACTACAAAGTGGAAGTAATCAATTATCCACTTCAATCTCGACATGTAATGGAATAAAAAGAATTAATTTAATTTAATTGAAATCGGGCTCCTTTGAGTAAATTAGATCGTATTGCTTTAATAAATTTCAATTGTCATCTTATTTGTCAATGTGATATACCTAATAATAAAATCGCTATTAAATTAAAGGGATTATATAGTCATTGAATAAATTGTATTTTGTTGCTGTCAATAATATTATCTGAATTTTAATGAATAAAATCTCTATTAAATTAAAGGGACTTATATAGTCATCGAATAACTTTTTTCTTATGTATTTTTTTATTATATAATTCAATATTTATTATAATCACATGGTTAATAGAAAGTTTTATTAGCATATTACTTTGTTTAATATTTTTGTCTACTACTTTTTTTTTGTAATATAAAAGAAGCTATATATTTTGTTACTCTTAAAATATTTTATTATTTTAAATTTTATCATATTGTTCTCCATAATATTATCTAAATTTTAATGAATACAATATCCTATTAAATTAAAGAGATTTATATAGTCGATGAATAACTTTTTTGTATTGTTCTTCATAATATTATCCTATATTTAGCATCATTGCACTGTTAATAGAAACTTTTATTAGCATATTATTTGTTTAATATATTTGTATACTACTTTATTTTTATAATATAATAGAATGTGTGTGTATATATATATATATATATATATATATATTATTACTCTTGAAATATCTTTTTTATTCTAAATTTCATCATATTTTTCTAAATAATATTATCTTAAATTTAATGAATAACATCTCTATTAAATTAGTGAGAGTTATATAGGCATCGAATAACTTTTTATTCTTTATTATGTTATCTAATATTTAGTATTATTCTATTTTTAATAGAAACTTTTAGTAGCATATTACTTTTTATATATAAAATTATGCTACATTCTTTTTATAATATAATAGAAGATTTTTTATTTTTTTATTTATTTTTTATTCTCAATAATATTTTCTGAATAAATAAACTTTTTATTTTATAAATTAAAACAAAAATTATTAAAAAATTAAGAAATTTTAAATTGATAGTGTTTTATTATATGGTAATTTTTATTTTATTTTAAATAATTTAAAAACTCCAAATTGAAACTACTCACCAATTTGATCGGATAATTTTTTTTAATTTTTGTTTTTTATTATAAAATATTACCTTTTTACTTTAAAAATATTTTAATTCACAAATAATAACCAAAAACTAATTATTAATTAAATAGCTAATAATTAGCTACTTATGTCATTTGGCTTTTTTCTAGGTTGCCACTTGACTTAAGAGAGGGCTTTTTCGTCTCCTTTTTAATAATAAATAAATTTTATTATATTATATTATAGATATTTAAATTAAAAAATAATAACTAATTATTAACTACTTATGCCATGAGGCTTTTTTCTCCGTTGCCAATTGGCTTAAGACGAGTTTTTTTTCTTTTTGTTGTAAAACGTCTCAGTTACATTGCAAAAATCTTGTGATGCTCTCGGCGCACGTTAATAAACATACGCCGGTGTGAGAAGCCATGGAAGGAGGACGAGGTCGTGGTCGCGGCAGACCAAGAAAAATACCATTAGTCACATTTGAAAGCTCAGTAGGAGGTCGCATGCAACCAGAAACAGCAAAGGAGGAACAAAATCAAGTAACACCAGTGCAAATGAGTGAGTTGACCCAAGTAGAGATAGGATCGTCATCGAAGGGAGCATCAGCTGCGAAGAAACTTCAATTGAGCCCAGATCTAGCCCAATTGAAGCTTAAGGAAGTTGCAGAAACTGTCGTTGAGGAATCGAAGCTCGACAAGGAGGAATCACCACATCAACTCAATGGAACAGTACTGCATGCTACGGTACCGGCTTAGAAATGGTCAAGTCTCTTTGCTAGTAACAGATCTGTTGAGAATGGTATGACTTTGTCTTATATTGCTCCTCAAATAGTTGATGGAAATGTTGTGATTCAATTAGACAAAAAAGAAGTGGAACGTGAGACTGAAAAATAGAAAGAAGCGTTAATTGCTTATGTAATTGGGGATTGTCCTGCATATAATGCTATGCGAAGATATGTTGATCTTAAATGGAATAAAATTGCTGATCTAGAGTTGTTTATGCATGAGGAAGGGTATTTCTTCATTAAATTTCAGTCTATTGAAGATATGCAGGAAATTTTATGTTATGGCCCTTACACTATAAACAATAGACCTATCATATTGAAGCCGTGGACTGCAGAGTTTGATTTTAACAAAGAATTTCCTACTGAAATACCATTATGTTGTGATTCAATTAGACAAAAAAGAAGTGGAACGTGAGACTGAAAAATAGAAAGGAGCGTTAATTGCTTATGTAATTGGGGATTGTCCTGGATATAATGCTATGCGAAGATATGTTGATCTTAAATGGAATAAAATTGCTGATCTAGAGTTGTTTATGCATGAGGAAGGGTATTTCTTCATTAAATTTCAGTCTATTGAAGATATGCAGGAAATTTTATGTTATGGCCCTTACACTATAAACAATAGACCTATCATATTGAAGCCGTGGACTGCAGAGTTTGATTTTAACAAAGAATTTCCTACTGAAATACCATTATGGATTAAGTTGCCAAAACTACCAATGAATTGTTGGGGAATTAACTCACTAAGCAGGATAGCAAGTGCAATAGGGATACCTATATATGCAGATGAGTGCACTACTAAGCAAATGAGGGTATCATATGCTAGAATGCTGGTGGAAGTTAATGTAACAAAGTCATTGCCAGACCAAGTTGAAGTAATGGATCCAAGTGGCAGAGTATTCCAACAGGAGATAACTTATGATTGGAAACCAATATTCTGTGAAAAGTGTCAAATTATTGGTCATGAATGACCAATGCTACAGAGAAGAAACGAGGAACAAGCAATCAAACAAGGAGGACACAAGAAGATAGTACAAAAATGGGTGACAAAAGAGCATCCACAATAGCAACATGATAAAAACAACAAAAATGAAAAGCATGACAAAGAAGAACCAGTGGCAACAAACATGGATACACATGTGAGCAGCACAAAGGCGGATGAAAGATCAGTAAATGTTACAACTATGGGACAACAACAAAGAGGAGATGCAGAGATCAAAACTCTTGTTAAGGGGAAAGAAGTAGCTATGGTACCAGAACTTAACATGCAGGAATATCCAGTATTGTGTTCAGTACCAACAATGAATGTGTTTGCCGTGTTAAACAGAGAACAAGGGAGTTCTAAGTCAGCACCTCCTAATAAAGGAGGAGGAACCAGTTATTAAATGATGAATTGGTTATTCTGGAATGTTAGAGGAGCAAATAAGAGATATAAACAGAAGAAGCTGGGGAAATATATAAAATCAAACATATTACATTAGCTGGATTCATTGAGACTAAAGTTAAAGAACACAAAGCATCATCTGTACTTGCTTATGTGGCCCCCAACTGGGAATTATTGAATAACTACAGTAGTGCAAGTAATGGGAGAATATGGCTATTATGGGATATCAGGATATATACAATAACTAAGCTGAAAGAGGAAGCTCAACTACTACACTGTCAAGTTGACATGATTACTACACAAAAGATATATGTTGTAACTGTAATCTATAGATATAATACTTGTGAACAAAGAAAAAGTATGTGGAGAACTCTTAAAGAGATAGCTCAGGGAATGAACAGACCATGGTTAATTGTTGGAGACTTCAATGCAATGTTATATCTCAATGATCGATTGTATGGGAATCCAGTACAGTATGGGGAGATCAAGGACTTCAATAATTGTATACATGAACTATTGCTCAATGAAGTGAGGTGGACTGGGGACTACTATACTTGGACTAATAAGCAGCAAACTAATGAAAGGATATGTAGCAGGCTTGATAGGGCTTTGGGTAATCAGGAATAGATGATGGAATGTGGCCATATAGTGATGGATTATGATGTGCCACTAATATCATATCATAATCAAATGTTATTTGCTATGCAGAAAAATCAGAGTGATGTTAAAGTACCATTTAGGTTTTTCTACACTTGGGCTGATCATGAAAAATTTCAGACAATAGTGAGGGGTATCTGGCATAAGGAGTTCTCAAAGTGGAAGATGAAAAATATATGGATGAAATTGAAAGCACTCAAACCATTGTTCAAGCAATTGAATAATGAGGAGTTCAGGAACATTACTCAGAAGATAGACAAAGCAAGAGCAGATCTAGTGATGATTCAGAAACAAATGGCTTCAACATGTTCCGATGATTTGATTGAACAAGAAAGGAGGACAATGCAAAAACTGGAAAAATGGAATATGATAGAGGATGCTATTATGAAACAGAAATCAAGAGATAAGTGGATCAAGCTGGGGGATTCAAACACTACAAATTTCTCAGCTGTGATTAAGGAGAGAAGTCAGAGGAAAACAATTAGGAGGATCACATCTCTAGAAGGCAATATTCTTACAGAACCAAAAGCAATTCAGGAAGTGATTGTCAACTTTTACAAATCTTTGATGGGAACTGCTGCAAAAGAACTGCCTGCTATTGACAAAATGAACATGAAAGAAGGACCAACTTTGACTCACCAGCAAAAACTTGATCTAATAGCTCCAATTACTGAAGAGGAAATTCAACAAGGACTTGAGACTATTGGAGAAGACAAAGCTCCTGGGATAGATGGATACAATGCCACTTTTTTCAAAAGAGCATGGGGGATCATTAAGGAAGAAGTGTATGATGTTGTGAAAGAGTTTTTCAGAACATGGAAGATGTACAATGCCATAAATTGTACAGTTATCACATTGCTACCAAAGAAAGATAAGCCCAAGACAGTTCAGGAATACAGACCAATTGCTTGTTGTACTGTTATGTACAAACTGATCTCAAAAGTTATAGCAGCAAGGATTCATCCAGTCATAGCTTCCGTAATTAATGAGTCTCAAGCAGGATTCATACCTGGGAGAAAGATAGGCGACAACATCATTCTAGCACATGAGTTAGTGAAAGCTTACACAAGGAAACATGTATCACCTAGATGCATGATCAAGATAGACCTACAAAAGCCTATGACTCAGTAGAGTGGATATATTTAAAGCAAGTTTGGGTGGAGTTGGGCTTTCCTACACAGTTCATCGGCTGGATAATGGAATGCATGAGAACAGTGAACTACACAATTTTGATTAATGGGGAGCCATCAATGCCTTTCAATGCCGCTAAAGGTCTTAGACAGGGAGACCCAATGTCTCCTTTTCTATTTGCCATAGCAATGGAATACTTAAGTAGGAGCCTAAAGGGGTTAGCAATGAAGACATACTTCCACTACCATCCTAAATGTTCAAGACTTGCAATCACTCACCTATGCTTTGCTGATGATCTTTTACTGTTTGTAAGAGGAGACATATCATCCGTGGTTGCTATGCAACAGTGTTTCAAGCAATTTTCAACAGCTTCAGGACTTGAAGCAAATTTGGGAAAGAGTTCAATTTATTTTGGTGATGTAAACAGAGATGACAGATACAGAATAATACATGAACTGGGCTTGCTTGAAGGTGAATTGCCATTTAAATACTTAGGAGTCCCTCTTTCAACCAAGAAGTTGTCATTAGTACAATGGCAACCTCTTATTGAAAAGATAGTTGCTAAAATATCAGCATGGACAACAAAGAAGTTATCATATGGAAAGAATAGTACAACTGGTACAAAGTGTACTATTTGGAGTTCAAGCATACTGGGCACAACTGTTTGTTTTACCTACCAAATTTCTGAGAACCATTGAAGCTTACTGTCGTAGCTATGTATGGTCTGGATGCAACACTATCAACAATAAGGCATTGGTTTCATAGGAAAGAGTCTGTACACCAAAAAGTGTAGGTGGTCTTGGTTTGGCAAATTTGCAGAAATGGAATAAGGCAGCTATAGCAAAGCTCTTCTGGGATCTGACTAAGAAGCAAGATAAACTTTGGATAAAGTGGATACATGAATACTACATCAAAAAGCAAGCTATAGAAACAATAATGATTCCCCAACAAGCATGCTGGATGACAAGAAAGATAATAGAAGCCAGGGTAGTATTTGAGGGAAAGCACTGGAAATTCAAGGCAGGAAAGAGTGTTATCCGACAGATATATGTACAATTATTGGGGGAGGAAACAAGAGTTACATGGAAGGATATGGTGTTTAACAATGCTTCTATACCTAAAGCAAAGTTCACACTTTGGTTGCAACTACAAGGCAAATTACAAACCTCTGACAGGTTAGTAAAATGGGGAATGGTAGTTGACAATAAGTGTATTATGTGCAAAACAACTGAAGAGAATCATGAGCACTTATTCGGGAACTGTGAGTTTGCTAAGGAAGTATGGAATAGAGTGAATCAATGGGCAAAAGGAAGAACAATAACAACAAGGAATTGGCAACAACACCAGTAGGAGATCATTAAAAGAGCAAAAGGGAAGACTCAACAAGCATTGACATTCAAGATGGTATATACAGAATTTGTTTACAGTATATGGATAGAGAGAAATATGAGAACTTTTGAGAAAACATATAGAAATAGTGAATCAATAGCTAGAGAGATTGCTTGTATATGTAGTATGAGATCAACAACAAAAATGAGAAAACTAGTACATCTGTTGAGGCTCTAGTTAGCTAAAGAGAATGATCGTTATGGATAACTAATTGTGTTAGTTAGTTACTTGCTTTGTAAAGTCTTTTTGGTGATGAATAAAATATTTGTTTACCAAAAAAAAAAAGAAGAGGATTTTTTCCTCTCTTTTTAATAATATATATATATTTAAATTAAAAACAATAACTAATTATTAACTACTTATTCCATGGGCTTTTTTCTACGCTGCCACTTGGCTTAAGGAGAGGATTTTTTCCTCTCCTTTTAATAATATATAGATTTTTTATTTTAAATTTTAACCTATTGTTTTCAATTAAATTTTATTCTACTATTCGCAGTAATATTGTGTGAATTTTAATGAACAACATTTCTATTAAATTAAAGAGACTTATATAGTCACTAAATAATTTTTATTGTTCTATATTTTTCATTATCATATTATCCAATATTTAGTATTTTTACATTGTTAATAGAAAATTCCATTAGCATATTACTTTGTTTAATATATTTGTCTACTGCTTTCTTTTTGTAATATAATAGAAGAATATATATAGTTTATTACTCTTACAAAAATTTATTTTAAAGTTTTACTATATTATTCTCAATAATATTATCTGAATTTTCATGAATAAAATCTCTACTAAATTAATGAGACTTATATTGGCATCGAATAACATTTTTGTTCTGTATTTTTCTTTATTGTATTATCCAATATTTAGTATTATTGCATTGTTAACAGAAATTTCTATTAGCATATTACTTTATTTATAACAGAAAATATATATTTTTATTTTTTATTTTATTCTATTATTCTCAATAATATTTTCTAAATAAATGAACTTTTAATTTTTAATTTTTAATTTTATTATAAAATATTTTATTTTTATTATTTGATATATATTTAAATTCCAAAAAAATAACCAATAACTAATTAAACTACTTATGCCATGTGGTTTTTTCTAAGTTGTCACTTGGCTTAAGGAGAGAGTTTTTTCCTCTCATTTTAATAATAAATAGATACAGATTATTCTATTATTCTCCATAATATCTTCTGAATAAATAAATAAAAATTAATTTTGATTTTATTATAAAATATTTTATTTTATTATTTAATATATATTTAAATTCAAAAATAATAATCAATAACTAATTATTAACTATTTCTGTCATGTGGTTTTTTTCTAGGTTGTCACTTGGCTTAAGGAGAGAGTTTTTTCCTCTCCTTTTAATAATATATAGATATAGATTAGTTTCTGACCATTTATTTAAGTTGTTACAAGTATTATTAGGGCTTTCTTTTATTTTGAGATATTGTTTCTCATATGAAAAAAATCACACATGTCAACATATTTAAACTAAACAGTGATTGATGTGTGTTTGTCCTTGTTATCAATGAATTAGAAACAATTAAGTTACGACATATATATTTTTTGGAGCTATTTCATGAGAAAATTAGAAGTTTAAGTTTCCAAAAAGTTGATAGGGGATAGTTCGTCTTCCAAATCTTTTAGTAATCATTTACAGCGGATGAATAGTTAGGTAACTGATGAGGAAGTCGCAAGGTTCTTTCTCTCGTAAAATTACACACAAAAAGATGACATTTTTCACGGGAAATAGAAATGTTGGAATTAGAGGAGATGTTTGTCTACCCTAAATTCGGATAACAATTGAATTTATACGCAGTTTTAAGGATACATGATATAACTTGGAAATAATTAAGAGAATAGTTAGATAATGGAATTGACGATAAAAGAAAATGCAAACCAAATGAATTGAATAGCCTTGGCCCTCGGTTTGATCACCCTTGAACCAAGAGATGTTTCAACTAATATAAGAACAAAGTAACAAGATAATGAAAGCTAGAAATTGACAGTATATTGCTTTATGTTGGGTAAATGTGATGTGTTTTACAAATTATCAAACCTCATTTATATAGTAGGGGAGTCCTACTCTCGATACAATTCTAAACGAAGTAAGGAATCTCATGATTGGCTAATTAATCGGCCTATCCTTTATACGTGCCGAGATCTCCGGCGTGATCTACGCCCGGTCGCGGATATTTCATCCTTCTATTATTCGGCTTGGCAAATTTCCTCGATCTCGCCTGATCTCTATTTTGTTCGGTCCCGGGGCTCGAGCTTGACAATATAACCTCGCACCTCGGTTCGATATGGTTCGAGGTAGAAGCTCAATCTATCACATTCCAGTCTCGATTAATAACACAAGGGGTGAGCCTGGTTTTTACCGTAATACAGATAGTCCCTTTGTTTCTCGGAGAGAAGATGACGAGAAACGATATGAACTTCCGAATTCCGTCTCGATGGGCCATGACGTAAGCGACAAAACCGAGACACCCGGTTGTGATGTAAGCAACAAACGGATGCTGAAACGTCCCGTAGGTGCAGTTACCTAGGCATTAAATGCATGTCAGTTGCTCGTCGGCCACTATGGGTTCTCAACTGTCACTAGCAAGTTATAAGTACCCCAATTTTTCTTCATTCAAATTTTACGTCAAAGCTCCTCCTATTCTTGTTTTTTTTCAAAAATCCCTTTGTTGCAAGCACCCAAAATTCTTGAATCTTTAGCAAACCGCATACCTTCCTAATTCTCTTTTCTTTTGTTCTACAATGGCGGAAACTTCTAAGATTTTACCGCAAAAGGAGGCCGCCTCTTCATAACGACCCACTGGCGACGGGGCTGCGGCGGAACCTCACCCTAAGGTGTTCGTTCCGGCAGGGTGCCCTACCATTGTCGATTTCAAGGTTGAAAAGACTTCCTCGGTACCAGGTCGATGCGATCCGGTATCGAGATACATATGCACAATAATCGAAGATCTCCTTACCAAGGTTAAAGAGGACTGCAATTGGGCCAACAAGCACATGGTTGTACCTTTGCCCGAGGAATCGATCACTACCCACATGGAGGGTTTCCTAAGTGTTTACACTTACCCCTTCACGTTGGCTCCTTTATACCCTATCACCATTGCCTTTTGCAAGAGGTATGATGTAACTCTTGGCCAGATCCACCGTTCCTTCTAGATAAAAGTGATTCTCATTCGATTCTTCGTAAGCAAAATGAAGGGGCGTCCCTTCACCCTCGATCACCTTATGCGCCTCTACAATCCCTGACTCTTCATGGAAGGGGGGGGGGGCTGATCAAGCTTGCTCGCCGGGCCAGTAAGGACCCATTCTCGAGTAAAGACGAGGCTCGAGACTGAGGCTAGATGGGCCATTTTGTCTGAATAAGGACATCAGATCTGATCCGGGGTGAGGACATGCCATTTCCCGAGAAGTGGAACATGAAGCGTAGGTACTACTTTCACTTGAAGATTCAATTTTTTCATTTTCCCTCTTACCTCTTTTCTTACCGTTGTTGTTGGCATTACAGTTGTGGCCCAGATGCCAGACGTAGTTCCTGAACTCAAGGAATGGGTCGAGGGCCTTTTGTCAAAGAGACCATATTCCAAGCATGCTTGGATGGAATTATTGAAGGGTCGATGGGAGGTCTGCAATCATGGTAAGTATCCTTTCCTGATGTAATAATGTTTGATTTCATCCTTTCATTGTCGGATTCTTATCTGTTTTCTCTTGTAGGTCTCCCCAAGGACGTTTCTATGAGGCCTCCATCCGATGATGAGGATGTACCTCTCGATTCCCCTGATCCGAGGCAGGGTGACAAGAAGAAAAGAAAGGCCCAAGTCCCCCGAACTGGGAAAAGAAAAAACCAAAGAAGAGGTCGCCCAAGCCCAAGGGAAATACCAACGCTCTATCCTAGGACTCAGTCCATCAGCTGAGGAACGAGTCTGAATAAGAAGAAGAAGAAGAAGAAAATCCAAACTGGTGGCCCGCGTGCGGGCAGGTGTCGCGATACAAGGGCCCTCCGAACCGGAGAAGGTCGATGAGGGAGTTTTGGCCGAAGCTCCCGAACCAGAAGTGGTTGAGGCCACTCTGCCCCAAGCTAGGGGGTCAAGAGAGAGAGACCAGGGGTGACGCTTCTTTACCAGAGAGAGGTACCCAGAGAGACGATCTTGGGGTGATAGACACTACCAAGTCCTCTCATATTTCAGATGCCATAATCCGCGATGCCGGTTTGTTAGAGAGTCGTTCTTACGAGGGGCCTCAGGGGGAGACTAGTATCCATCACTTACTGGATGAATTAGATTCCACTGCTTTGGATGATGTCACCATGTTTGGTGACTTTCCGGTGCCAAGGAAGGTGTCGTCATGGGGTTCCACTGGGTCTTCATCGAGCCCAAAACTGGTGGACCGATTCCCGGCCCCAAGAGTTAACCCCGACCGCAGGTGGTCGATAACTTTCTTTGTCCTGGAGGATGCTCGGGTTTTCTTTGCCCCCGTGGGGGTTGCTAGCTACTTTAGCTGCTTGGTGACTGAAGAAGACCAGGTCGTGATCGATGCGGTGGAAGAACCCTGCCTATTCAATGAGGACTAATATGATTTGAATCGGGTAACTTCGAGTGTTACTTCATTTGCTTATTTTAAATTTGAAGTTGTTAATAATCCTAACACCTTTCTTTACGCTCGCAGGCCTCGGTATTGCACTATGAAGCTTTACTCTGAATCCGGGAGGAGTTAACCAAGCACGAGGTTGGGATTCGAGAGCTCACCGAGAAGAGAGATACTTACAAGCTTCTGAGTGAGAAGCTTCAGGTCGAGCTAGAAGAGGCTCAGAATGAGCATGCCGGTTTGGTCGAACAGGTAATACGAATATTTGATCTTAGAGATGATGATTCAGACACTTTGTCTAACGACCCGAAACTAGAGACTCAAAAGAGAATCGACCAGATCGGGCAGCTTCAAGTAGAGGTGGACACGGTAAAGGCCGAGGCCGAAGAATGGAAGAAAAATATGGACCGTCTGGCCTCAGAAAAAGAAATTGCTCGGGCACGGTTGGCTTCTGCCGAGGTTCAGCTTCGGGCTGCAAAGGATAAAAACTCGGTGCAGGCCAAGAGGATCGGAGAGCTCCAATCTGAGCTTAACTCGACTATTTCTGACCAAGAGAGCCTGGCTAAGGAGCTCGAGGCAGCCAAAGCGGAGGTGGCCAATACCAAGGCCGATGCTAGGGTGGCCCAATTCAAGGCTGACGTCGAGGCCATTCAAGAACAAGCCAAGATCATGCAAAGTGAGAAGCTCAGAGGGAATCCCTCGACGGAGTCCACGCACATGGCTTCGATATACTGGCAGAAATCGAGAATGCCAAGGCTGAAAAAGCTAGGGCGCGGAAGCTGGCTTTCCCCGAGGAAGGCTTCGAGAGCTTGTTTGAATCTAAAGGTGGGGACGACCCCGAGGATGAAGATGATGCCTCCGATGAGGCCACTTAGGGTTTTCAACATTTTTACTTTATGATTTTTGTTATCTTTTTAGGCCGTTTGGCCATTGTACATTGTACATTCCTTTATCAGGCCATTCTAGCCTTTGTATATAACATGTAGCAGGGCTATTCAGCCTCTGTAAAATTTTTGATATATATATATAAGGATTTTCCCTCTCATGGCTTTCTAAATTTGTTCTTTGCTTTATTGTATTCGCAAAGGTCGAGATGCCTTAGCATGAAATAATAAGGTTGTGTTCGAAGGTTCGAACAGAGATTACCTTTATTGCCTTTCTGGGTTAAGGCATTATAAGGGTTCTATGTTACCGAAAAGTTTCCCCCGAAATTATCTTAAGTTTATAGCTTTGCCGAGGGCAGCCTTTAGAACCAGTTAAAACCGTTTTTCTTTTTCGAAGGCCTTGTTTTTGTTACGGGTTTCAGACGTCTCTGAGACGTGTTAATTTAGTCATAGCCTTTTAGTTCAAGAGCTGCCCGTTGGTCTTATTTTCCCGAGTTATCCGGACTTGCCCAAGATAACAGTCCCCGAGTGGGGTGGTCGTGGCCTTTAGAAACCAGGGGGTTGCCTAATAGGTCTTATGCCCCCGAGGCCCGGTGACTTGGGTTGTTTGAGTTTAACGGATGGTAGACCCCGAGTGAGGGAGTGGTCGTTCATATTCCGGTTATGGATTGCCCTTGGGCTCGTTATTTTCGGAAGTACGAAACTCTTTAAGGGATGTAAAGAGGATTTTTTTAAAGCATAAAATGATTGCAAGGAAAGTACTTCTCTTTATTATTGAGCAAAACAGTTATACATGCGTACATGTTTTATGCCAGGTCTCGAGAAATCTACGTGGGCACGGTTCATTTTTACCGTTTGGCCCTTACAATAAATCCTATCTATCGAGACCCTTCTTTTACGTAGTAGTTTCCTCGCTAGAATTGATATCCGAAGGTAATGCATATCTGAGGGTAATCCCGCCCATTATCTTTGGTGCCGATTTGTAATCGGCCTTGATTCTAAGTTATCACAATCCATTGTTGCATCGTTAAAAACCTTGCCAAAAAACCCATTTGGGATAAAAACAGCCTAAGAGAAAAAGAGTGCAACATGTGCTTTCAGACGTAAAGACTTCGTGTCGCTTCTCGTTGATCACCTGCAAGTGTTAGTCTGAAATAAAAAAATAAATGAAATGGGGTCATAACTTAGCAGTAATACCGTTTTAGGTGAGACATATTCCAATTGCTTGGTAGTTGTTCTCCGTTCATCATTCCGAGCTTGTAGGACCCTTTCCCGGTGACCTCGAGAAACTGGTACGATCCTTCCCAATTCGGACCTAGTTTCCCTTCATTCGGATTCCGGGTGTTTATGGTGACTTTCCTAAGCACTAAGTCCCCGACATTAAAATATCGAAGATTGGCTCTTCGATTATAGTACCTCTCGATCTGTTGGTTTTGGGCAGCCACTCGAACAAGGGCGGCTTCGCGCCTTTCATCCAATAGTTCCAAGATCGTACTCATGGCCTCATCATTTGACTCCTTTGTTGCATATCGGTATCTAATACTTGGCTCCCCGACTTCGACCCGAATCAGGGCTTAGGCACCATAAACCAACGAGAACGGAGTAGCCCCCGTACTAGTCTTCACAGTCGTTCGATATGCCCAAAGGACTTCGGGTAGGATCTCCTTCCATTTTCCTTTGGCGTCGGTTAGCCTCTTCTTAATATTTTAGGTGATGGTTTTGTTGGTCGATTCGGCTTGCCAGTTTCCTCTAGGATGATAAGGTGTTGATATGATTCTTATGATCTTTGAGAAACTTGGTCACTTTGTTGTCGATGAATTGTTTCCTATTGTCACACACAATTTTGGATGGCATCCCAAACCGACATATGATGTAGTCCCAAATGAAGTCGATGACTTCCTTCTCCCTAACCGTCTTGTAGTCATGTGCTTCAACCAACTTAGAAAAATAGTCAGTCATAAATAAGATAAGTTGAGCTTTACCTGGTGCCCATGGAAGAGGGACAACGATGTCCATTCATCACTTCATGAATGGCCATGGCGACAAGACTGAATGGA
The DNA here is from genome assembly GCA_005239495.1 of Nicotiana undulata. Lineage (NCBI taxonomy): Eukaryota > Viridiplantae > Streptophyta > Magnoliopsida > Solanales > Solanaceae > Nicotiana > Nicotiana undulata. Next base: position 36,826 of record ML245001.1, read on the forward strand.
GGAGTTCCTTGGGTTGGTGAATCATTGGTTCATGTCTTTGACATTTGTCACATTTTCGAACAAACTCTTTTGCATATTTTTCCATGTCGATCCAGAAATAGCCGGCTCTTGATTACCTTTTGAACCAATGATTTGGCACCAGAATGTTTTTCGCAAGTGCCCACGTGAACTTCCCTCAGAACATACTCTGTATCTCCCGGTCCCAGACATATCGCTAGTGGGCCATCGAACATTCTTCTGAACAAGGTTCCGTCTTCAGACAAGGTGAATCAGGGCGCCTTCGTGCACAGGGCCCTCGATTCTTTTGGATATGAGGGAAGTTTCCCGGTCTTCAAATACTCTATGTATTTATTCTCCAATCCCAGGTTAAGCTTATGGAATTTATCTCGGCGTGGCCTTCTTTGAATACCAACCTCATGAGTTGGACAACGGCCCCTAAGTTGAGCTCGTCGTCCTCGACCGACGACCCTAAGTTTGCGAGGGCATCGAACTCACTATTTTGATCTCGAAGCACGTACTGCAAAGTCCATTCCCTAAATCGATGTAAAAGTTACTTGTAACTTATCTAGGTACCTTTGCATTTGTTCTTCTCTAAATTCGAACATTCCGTTAACCTGATTCACCACAAGGAAGGAGTCACACTTGGCTTCGATCACCTCTGCCCCCAAGCCTTTGGCTAGTTCGAGATCTATAAGCATGGCCTCATATTCGGCCTCATTGTTAGTCAACTTCACAGTTCTAATAGATTGTATAATCACGTTTCCTGTGGGCGGTTTTAGTATGATGCTGAGTCTGTATCCCTTTGAATTTGATGCACCGTCCGTTAAAAGGGTCCAAATTCCCGAGGACGTCCCCGAGTTTACTAACAACTCTCTCTCGGCCTCGGGTAGTAAGGCCGGCGTGAAGTCAGTTGATAAATGATGAGAAGTGCAAGTTTTTGAGTATGTTTATATTTTATTTCGTATGTGAGTTATGGGAGATCTCATGGTTTTGAAGTGAAAATATGCTCATTACGTGTTTCTTATGTGTAGGAATAAACTTGCACGGAAAAGGATCAAATGGGAGAAAAATTGGTAAAAAAGAGCTGAAGAAAAAAGTCCCGGACAACGAAGCGAGGATCACTTTCCAGACCAGGACCAAAGTATAAGAAATCAGGAAAGTCCAGGACAACGAAGTGAGGGTCACTTCGCCCAGACCGGGACCGGGGCTGAAAAATTCAACATTTCCAATCCGAACTGCGAGAAGGAATTTCGTCCCAAACAAACCATAATCACTATAAATACATCCTAAACGTGATTTTATGGAGGAGACACTACATTAGGGTAAGACGGAACCCAAGGAGGCGAGAACACGCTAGGATCAAGGAAGAAGATTCAACCCTGAGTTTTTCCCCTTCTTCTTCCTATTTTTCATTGTTGGTTATGACTTTTAGTATTGTAGTTTTACATACTATTATGAGTAGCTAATTTATTACCTAGAGTTTTGAAGGAACCTCTTGGAGGATGAATTCTTGTTATGTTTTAATATAATTTAACCTTTGAATTTATCTATTTATTCAACTACGTGCTTATTTCAGTTGATTGAATGGTCATCGATTGACTGCGCCTATTAATTATGTGTTGCTTGAGAAAGGATACATATTTAGGTGGTTGTTGAACAACGTCACTCCTAACGTATGTGAGGCTTTAAAGGTAGGTTTAGAAATAACAAAGCCTTGACGTGGTCTTAGTGAGCGGTTAGATAAAGCCATATAGCGTAGTTCGAGAGAATATGCCTAGTAAATTATTGTTGTTTCTCGAGAGACAATTACGGCACCTAAAGTGCTCACGATCAGTAATGAATACATAGGCGAAATTGTAGGGAACATAGCAGGAAGAATTCCGACAATTGGGAAAATCATAACTCTAGACCTCCTTAATTTAGTCTCCAACCCTTAGTATCTTTAGTTGTTAATTTACTGCTTTAGTTTATTAGTTAATAAGTAAGATATAAGAATGTTAATATTTATAACTTAGGAATTTTTCGAGCTTGTCTTCTTAGTGATACTGAACAGTTATAACGAAACATTAGTTCTTTGTGAGATTCGAATCCGGACTTTTAGACCGGACTATATTTGTAGCGACTACTTATCCTTTCTAGGACTAGAGTTGGGCGTGATCAAATTTTGGTGTCGTTGCCGGGGAACTAACGGTGTAGCTGTAGGTGTACATATTTCTAGGTTTCAAGTTGAACTTTTATTTTATTTTTTTTAGTATTTGATTTTTTAAGTTTTAGTTTTACTTGTTTATTTGATAAACATGGCATCTTGGAATTATGAGAGTTTTGATTTTGATAATTCTACTATTGATCTTCCAAATGCTTATTGTTGAGGAAACCACGCATGACAAAATTATCAAAATATTTCCGAGAGCAAGATATGTGAACCAACTCAATCTTATGTGTGGAATTTATGTGATATGTGTGGTGGTCAAGATGGTCACTTACATGGTTGTGCTTATATATTTTTTATCTTCCCCCAATCCCTTACTTTGATGATTCTTCTTTTTCTTGTGAAGTTAATATGAACAAAGGACCCAGGGATGATGGCCTGAAAGAGATCAAGGATATACTAAAGTTTCTTGTGGAACAAAATAATGAGAAACAACTAGTTGAAGCATTTAATGCTCAACAAGGAAATATTGTGGATATTAGCCAAGAAGAGCATGAATTAGATACCGAAATTGAGGTTCTAATGGAGGAGGTCAGAGTAGAACACCAACAATCTAACCAACTAAAATTTGAAGATGTCAATGTTGTAGAAGAGATACTGGAGTCAACCAAGGACATTGATGATACATATTTAGTTGACTCTAATGTCATTGGTATTGAGGATGTTGACAATCCCATGGTTCATGTAGTTGAGCGCACTGGTCCCCACTCTAAGTATTTTTCCACATTATGTTTGGATGATGATATGGAAATAGAGACATCCGAGCCAATTGAGGAGTCAAAGATGAGGAACAAGGTGCATATACTCTGGAATTCTTTTTGCCAGAAAGTCAGGATGACACGCCTCATTTAAAGGCCAAGAAGTGCAGAATACTACATTATTTCCGTGGGCCAGTTAGATTCATTCCACCACCCCCAGGAGAATAATCATAAGCTTGAAGCAAAACTTGGGGTTCAATTCATATGCTCAAGGTGAAGGCAAAAAGTGACTCGCGTCGTGCCGCGACGTTAAATCAAGCGCTGGTTGGGAGCCAACCCAACTTTACTGCTTTTTTTAATTTTTATTTTTTTATATTATTTTTTTGTATTATTTTGTAGTGTCATTTTTTATTTTCTAGGAGCATGGGAAGCAAATCCATTGGAAGAAAGCAAAAACAAAGAGAGATGGTTAGAACTAAGTGTAGGGTGCCCGCACAAAAAACAAAGTATGGGAGAAGTCTAAGTATCCCATGCGCTGATAATGCTTAGGCCTTTGGCCTATCATGGAGTTCTTTTACCCTCTTGTATTTATGGGTGTACATTGGGAACAATGCATAATTTTAAGTGTGGGATGAATTGATTGTTTGGGTATTCCTATGTTATTTTATGTGTGTTAAAAATAAATAAATATAAATAATTTGGTAGAAATAACCCCTCTTGATTTTTCTTATGGCCACAGTTCTTTTCCAAGGAATGACTTTTGAACCGGGTGGTAGTTTTTTGTTTTGTAGGTAGAACTTTTCTACAGTTTTGGACTTTTCCCGACGATGGACTTCCTAGACAGTTTTCTTGAGGGTTAAAGTCCAAAGAAAAATACAAAAAAAATCTTTTTTTTACTTTCTTTTGAGCTGATAATGGAATGGGGAGAACTTGAGTATCTATGCTTTTTGACATGTTTTATATCGGGGCTTAGGTCTGGAGCATTTGAACTAAGTAATTTCGTCAGGATCTTTGTAATTACATGACTTGAAAATATGTGTGACTTTCTATTGACACTGAGGCTCATCTTTTGACTCTTTTGATTAATTCTCGTGTGTTTATGATGACAGTGCTAGTTGCTTTAACTTGAGAGTCAGGTCCGAGCCGTCCCGAGTGAGCCATGTGCATTGTGTGACATGAGATATTAGTGTACTCTGTGCCATCCTTGCTAGTCTAGAACTTGCCCGTGTGTGAGTCAAAGCGAAATGATTAAGTCTTGTAAGTTTTGGAAGTGATATTGGCGTTCTTTGATTGACCATTTAGAATATTTGCCTACCAGTGCTAATATTATCTGTAATCAACCCTTTTGAGCTTGTAGACCTTTTCTTTAGCAACCACATTACAAGCCAAATCCCTTTGTTGTTAGTTAAATCATGTTGAACCATAACCTCTTAAAGCACTTAAGTAGCTAGAAGAGTAAATAAAGAGATTGGGGGAGCTTTTAAGTGGAACCATAGGAAGGTCGAGAAGGTGCATTTGTGTAAGAAAACAAGGTACAATCCGAAAATATCAAATTAAGGAGAGTGAAAAAGAGGAAAAAAAAAGAATAACACCTCCATATCTTTGTCTGGGCTAGTAAATATCTATATGTTGATGTGCTTAATGAAGAAGGGTCTAAATGTGTATGGTTTTATGGCAAGACAATGAAGTGGTCATGACAAGAAGGTGCTTAAAAGTGAAATGTAGTCTATTAAAGTGCTTAGGAGAGTTAGTCACTATTTTCTCAAATATATCCTACCCGTCCTTTAGCCTACGTTACAACCTATAAAGTCCTACTTGATCCTAGACTTTGAGAGCTTAAATTAGTAGAGACTTACACTACGAGAAAGCCTATGGTACGAGCTTGGGTGGCATAAGATTTCCTTGTGAGAGTGAGTGGATTCTTTCTATATTTGAGTCCTTAAACTATACTTGAACTTATATTGAGTGTGTGGACAACTTTCTTTCTATGATTTGTTAGTGAGGGCACATGATTTTCAAAGGATTGGTAGAGACCTTAATTTGTGAGTTGGCACAAAAAGTGAGTCATTATAGTGTGGAATGCATTAGTGTCAAGTTTTGAGGCGAGGATGTTAGAAAGAGCCACATGAATATTTTAAATGATTTTGGCATGACTTTAAAACTTGAACAAAGGTATGAAGAGTGCATATGTTGGGTTCTAAGCGTTGATTTAAACCATTTTCATTGGTGTGATGCTTGAGTATGTTTTGAAAGGTATTTCTTGACTATGCGCTTAATTTTAAGTTGCTCGAGGACGGGTAAGAGTTTAAGTGTGGGGTGGTGATAAATGATGAAAAGTGCATATTTTTTAGTATGTTTATATATTATTTATATGTGAGTTATGGAAGATCACATGGTTTTGAAGTGAAAATATGCTCATTACGTGTTTTTTATGTGTATGAATAAACTTGTGCGGAAAATGATCAAATGGGAGAAAAATTGGTGAAAAAGAGCTGAAGAGAAAAGTACCGGATAGCGAAGCGAGGATCACTTCGCCAGACCGGGATTGAAGCAGAAGAAATCAAGAAAGTCCCGGACAGCGAAGTGAGGGTCACTTTGCCAGACCGGGACCGGGGCAGAAAAAAGTCAACTTTTCCAATCCGAACTACGAGAAGGAATTTTGGCCCAAACAAACCCTAATCACTATAAATACATACTAAAGCATGATTTTATGGAGGAGACACTAAACTAGGGTAAGACAACACCCAAGGAGACGAGAACACGCTAGGATCTGAGGAAGATTCAACCCCGAGTTTTTCCCCTTCTTCTTCCTATTTTTCATTGTTGGTTATGACTTTTAGTATTGTAGTTTTACATACTATTATGAGTAGCTAATTTATTACCTGGAGTTTTGAAGGAACCTCTTGGAGGATGAATTCTTATTATGTTTTAATATAATTTAACCTTTGAATTTATCTATTTGTTCAACAACGTGCTTATTTCAGTTGATTGAATGGCCATCGATTGACTGTGCCTATAATTATGTGTTTCTTGAGAAAGGATACATATTTAGGTGGTTGTTGAACAACGTCACTCATAACGTATGTGAGGGTTTAAAGGCAGGTTTAGAAATAACAAAGCCTTGATGTGGTCATAGTGAGCAGTTAGACAAAGTCAACTAGCGTAGTTCGAGAGAATATGTCTAGTAAATTGTTATAGTTTCTCGATAGAGAATTACGACACCTAAAGTGCTCACGATCAGTAGAGAATACATAGGCAAAATTATAGGGAACATAGCGGGAAGGATTAATTCCGACAATTGGGGAAATTATAACTGTAGACCTCCTTAATTTAGTCTCCAACCCTTAGTATCTTTAGTTGTTAATTTACTGTGTTAGTTTATTAGTTAATTAGTTAGATATAAGAATATTAATATTTATAACTTAGGAATTGCTCAAGCTTGTCTTCTTAGTGATACTGAATAGTTATAGCGAAACCTTAGTTCTCTGTGGGATTCGACTCCGGACTTTTAGAACGGATTATATTTGCATCGACCGCTTATCCTTTTTAATACTAGAGTTGGGCGTGATCATCAACCATGAAGTCTGCCAAAATTTGAGATTTAATGGTTGTTCGGGGTCGATATTCAATATCACACCCGCTGATTTCTACGGCCCATTTGGCCAACCGTCTCGAAAGCTCGGGCTTATGCATTATATGTTGCAGTGGATAAGTTGTCACCACACATATGTGGTGACATTGAAAGTACGGTTTCAGATTCCTAGAGGCGCTTATCAAAGCGAGCGCCAATTTTTCTAGGTGGGGATATCCAGTTTCGGCCTCACCCAAGGTCCGACTAACATAATAAATTGGAAATTGCTTACCTTGTTCTTCCCTGTCTAGGACCCCACTTACCTCTATCTCTGATACTGCCAAATATAAGTACAACTATTCGTTTTCCCTCGACGTGTGAAGCAGCGGTGGGCTTGATAAGTACCATTTAAGCTTTTCCAAGGCCTGTTGGCATTCCGGAGTCCATGTAAAGTTATTTTTCTTCTTCAGCAACGAGAAAAATTGATGACTCTTATTCGAGGACCTTGAGATGAATTGTCCTAGGGCGACTATGTGCCCGGTTAGCCTTTGCACATCATTCACGTTGTCTACTACTGTGATGTACTCTATAGATTTGATCTTGTCGGGATTGATCTCGATTCCTCGGTTGGATACTATGAATCCGAGAAATGTGTCTGACCCGATCCCGAACGCGCATTTTTCCGGATTCAGCTTCATGTTGTATTTCCTCAATATACTGAAGGTTTCCCGCAGATGCTTCAAATGGTCCTCCACTCGCAGGGACTTAACTAACATATCATCAATGTAAACTTCCATAGATTTCCATATTTGTTCTTTGAGCATTTGGTGTACTAGGCATTGGTAAGTGGCACCAGCATTTTTTAATCCAAATGGCATTACGTTATAGCAGTAGGTGCCATATTTAGTGATGAACGAGGTATTTTCTTGATCATCTGTTTGTATTTGGTTGTACTTGGAATAGGCATCGAAAACATTGAGGATCTCGTGGCCGGCCGTGGCATCGATCATACGATCGATGTTAGGCAAATGAAAGAATCCTTGGGACATGCTTTATTTAAGTCCTTGTAATCCACACACATTCTTAGCTTGTTCCCTTTCTTAGGTACTACTACTACGTTTGCTAGCCATTCAGGGTATTTAACTTCCTAGATGGACTTTATTTTAAGAAGCTTAGATACCTCGTCTTTGATGAAGGCATGCTTGATCTCAGACTAGGGTCTTCTTTTCTGCTTCACCGGATGGAATTTCGGGTCCAAGCATAGTTTACGAGTGGTGATTTCCGATGGGATCCCTGTCATGTTGATATGGGACCAAGTAAAACAATCCATGTTAGCTATAATAAATTGAATAAGTTTTTTCCTGAGCTCGGGAGTTAACAATGTGCCCAAGTATACCTTTTGGTCGGGCAGATGTTCGATCAGTATGACTTGCTCCAGCTCTTCGACTGTTGATTTGGTAGCGTCGGAGTCATCGAGAACTCTAAAGGATTAAGGGACCCCATAATCATCGTCTTCGCCAGTCCCCTGCTTCTCTAGTTGGGTCGAGGCCAACGTCTGTGATTTCTATTTGGCATCCTGTTTTGCCTTTGAATCTGACCCCTTTGTCGATGAGGGTGTAGATATTAGAATCACTTCATCAACGACGAACATTTCCCTTGCGGTGGGTTTCTCCCCATAGATTGTTTTGATTCCCTATGGTGTCAAGAACTTCAAAACCTGGTGAAAGGTCGAGGGCACATCCCTCATGTTGTGGATCCATGATCTCCTGAACAGGGCATTATACCTCATATCCCCTTCGATCACATGGAACTTGGTCTCCTGGATGGTCCCGACTGCATTTACTGGCAAAGTTATTTTCCCCTTAGTAGTTTCACAAGCCATGTTGACCCGATTAGCACTCGGGTCGCCGGCATGATTTGGTCCTGTAGGCCGAGTTATTCTACGACCCTTTATCGAATGATGTTGGTCGAACTACCTATATCAATTAGCACACCTTTAACTCGAGTTTTATTCATGAGTAAAAATATTACTATTGCATCGTTATGGGGATGCATGATTCCTTCTGCATCCTCGTCGTTGAAGGACAATGTTCCTTCTAGTACATAGTCCCGAGTTCGTTTCTTCCTTTTGATCGACACCTTGGTGCATTTTAACACCGGTACTTGGGGAACATCGACCCCTCCGACAATCATATGGATGACATGTTGAGGTTCTTCTTGATCGTTTTGTTTGTTGGAATCCCTGTGAAATGATTCTTGGCTCGATCACTTAGAAACTCTCGAAGGTGTCTGTCGTGAATATCCGGGCTATTTCTTCTCTCAGCTATCGACAATCCTTCGTTCTGTGGCCATGGGTGCCATGATATTTGCATATTTGGTTGGGGTTTCTCTAGGCTGGATCAGTGTTCAAAGGTCAAGGCCATTTGGTATCTTTGATGCATCCGATAGCCGATACGATGGCGGTTGCGTCAACATTGAAGTTATATTATGACAATCGTGGTGCTTCTTTAGGTCCGATATGCCTGTCAAAGCCATTATTGCTCACGAGCCCTCGAGATCTTTGGCCTCGGTCATTTCTCCTTTAATTTCATACAAAGATTCGCCCAGATCTGTTGCTCCTATGATCTCTATTATACGACTGGTATCAATCCTTGTTCAACCTCGGTTCTCGATCAATGTCCCTCTTGATTATGTCAACGGGCCTGATAGGATAAACGGACCCGGAAGGAGCCCAAGCTGGCCGTCTTCAACTCTGATCTTCGATTGATACCGATTATGTACATCGGCCTAGGTAAAATTTGGGTATTCTAATAAATTCTACTTTAACTGTTGCGAAGCCACTGAGCTTCGTACACTGAGTCCTTGGGTGAAAGCTTGAACAACCCAATCATCGCCGACCGGTGGTAGATCCATTCGTTCCATTTGGAATCGAGATAAAAACTCTCTGAGCATCTCGTTGTCCTTCTGCCTTGCCTTGAAAAGGTCCGACTTCCTAGTCTCGACCTTGATGGCTTCGGCGTGCGCCTTTACAAAGAATCTGCGAGCATAGAAAAAGAATCAATAGAGTTAGGTGGTAAATTTTGGTACCATATCATGTCTCCCTTTGACAGGGTCTCCCCGAATTTCTTTAGTAACACGGATTCGATCTCGTCGTCCTCTAGATCATTCCCTTTAATTGCAGATGTGTAATATGTGACATGCTCGTTTGGGTTCCATTGTACTTAGGAATCTCGGGCATGCGAAACTTCTTGGGAATCAGTTTGGGAGCCGCGCTCGGGGGGGGGGGGGGGGGGGGGGGGGGGGGAAGGGCTTTTGCACAAATATTTTGGAATCTAGACCCTTCAATATTGGAGGTGCCCCCGGGATTTGATCGACCCTGGAGTTATAAGTTTCCACCTTCTTGTCGTTTGCCTCGATCTTCTTTCCCCCGACTCAACTCGTTTTGTTAGTTCCTCGAGCATCTTCATGATTGCGGGATCGTCCCCAGATTCATACCCGTTCGATTTCCTCGACACCGATTCGACCATGTGAACAACTTCCTGGGACGGCTCGGGCTCGACCCTGCTTGGTGCATGATTCTGGTTTTTGAGCTGGGCTATCGCAGCTTGTTAAGCCTGCAACATCTCGAAGATCACCCGAAGGCTGATCCCACCCTCTTCGCCGCCATGTCTGCTCTAAGAGGTTGATCAAACATCCCTACGGACGCTGCTCTCGGGGTCGACGACCAAATTTGCATTGACGGCTACATGCGAGCTGATGTTGATTAGATCTGCAGCCGGAACTCCATCGAGGCCAACTGGAGGTACGTCGTTCCTTAGTGCTATGTTGTAGTTTTTGTCGTGGTGACCGAAATCATTATCCACGTGTACGAGTGCTGCCTGAGAGTTCAACATTTTGATCCTGGAATCAAAGATACTCACAAGAACAAGTGTAAAATAGTGTGTGTTATGAAAGTTAGTACCATGTAATCACTATTATCCTTAGCCCCACGGTGGGCGTCAAACTGTTTACCCAAAAATCGGATAACAATTGAATTTATATGCGGTTTTAAGGATACGAGATATAGCTTGACACAAATTGAGAAAATAAATAGATATTGGAATTGATGATAAAAGAAATAAATGCAAACCAAACGAATCGAATAGCCTTGGCCCTCGAGTTCGATCACCCTTGAACCAAAAGATGTTTCAACTGATATAAGAACTGAGTAACAAGATAATGAAAGCTAGAAAAATGACAGTATATTCTTTATGTTGTGTAATTTGATGTGTTTTACCAATGATCAGATCCCCTTTATATAGTAGGGGAGTCCTATTCTTGATACGATTCTAAATGAAGTAAGAAATCTCATGATTGGCTAATTAATCGGCCTATCCTTGATACGTGCCGAGATCTTCGTCGTGATCTACGCCCGTTCGCGGATATTTCGTCCTTCTGTTATTCGGCTTGGCAATTTTCCTCGATCTCGCCTGATCTCGATCTTGTTCGGTCCTGGGGTCTCAAGCTTGACAATATAACCTCGCACTTGTGTTCGATATGGTTCGAGGTCGAACCTCAATCTATCACATTCCAGTCTTGAATAGTCACACAAGGGGTGAACCCGGTTTTAAAAAACCGTATACAATGGCCAAAAGGTTAAAGGAAATAACTCGATTTTAGTTTCACATGCATAAGGTGAAAATCCTTTTTATTTAATAAAAAACAATTAGGAAGTGAATTTATTTATTTAACGATGAAAAAAGTTGAAAACAAGAACACCGAAGAGGACTAGACCAAACCTCTCTAAGATGGAGTATAATTTAAAGATGACGTACCTTTAAATTTCTTATCAATAAAATAATATTACGTAAATTGTGTCTAGTAATTGATGTCCTATTTAAGGCCAATGTCGAATCAAGATTGAGTTGTTTTCGAAAGTTAAAATGTTGCGCATGTATATTATCGAAATTTCCAACTACAAAAATAAGAAGAAAATGATCTTGGACAGGACTTTGAACAATATAGAATATTATTTTATACTTGTATTAATAAGGATACAAGGAGGAATTTACTATCGACCTAAGACAACTGCAAAAGTTGGTCAAGATATTATTTTGTTAATGTATTTAAAATCATTTCAGCCATCAGCATACGTAAAAATAGAAGCTGTATACATTAAAAGATGTACGTCCAGATACAATTCTTCTGGTCATGATATAATATTCTGTGTAACCTAGCTAGAACTTGAACTACAATTGCTCGTGTTTTACTACAAACAAATAACAACAAAATAGTGCTAGCTAGTATGAATGCATGTCTATAAATAAATCAATATAAATATTTTGTACAAGGAAACAACCAAGCAATGAGAATAGGAGCAACGCCTGAGGCCATTTGGTTATGCATATATTAGTAATGTAAAAATTACTCATACAGGAATTAATTATACAAGAATTAGTGATATAGAATATAATTGTTTATTATTAGTCTACTACTATATTCTATTAAAACTGTTAGCATATTTTAAATATATCATTTTAAACAAAACAAAATACAAGTTTGAATAGAGGGTATTCTGTCATTTTGTTTTCTAATATGCACAAGTTATCCCAATTTGAAATACAAATCGGAATTAGTTTGGAATATAGAACATCGAAAAAAAAGAAGCAACAAAATTGGGAGGTAATTAAGAGGAAAGAAGGGTAAAAGTGGGGGGTGAATAGAATTAAAAAAACAAGAAATGACTAGTAGAAGTTGAATGTGGACCGCAGTTATCGTTGTCATGATCAACACACAAATAAGAGAGAGGAAAGTTGTCGCGTAGCGAAAGGGGGCAATTGGAAAAGGAGCGTAGCGGTGTGTGTAAAAAGTGGGGGCCGAAACTGACATTCTAGCACAAACATGACGAGAAAAATAATCAATACACAAAATTTCATTTTTTTCAAACAAGACCCACCCCCCACTCTTATATTAGGGGTTAGGTTTCGGATAGGACAGCTTTGTAGACTACCTTCGCCTTTTTCCATTCTCTTCTTTTCACTGCTTCTTTCTATTTTATATTACGCTTTTCTTAGTAGGCTAAATATAGAATAATACTTTTGACTTGCGACGATATTTCTTCTGAAATTTATAATCTTAAAAGCTTAAGCATAAAATGAACAGTTTAAAGTTGAATTATTTTTAAATTTAAAAATATATTATTTTTTTTGAAACTGGCTAAAAAGGAAAGTAACTCATCTAATTTGAAACGGAGGGAGTAGTGCTCTCTGCCGTTCATAGTGACCATTTTATATTTGACACACCTATTAAGGTAACTCCTAGAGAAAAAAAAGATACATTTACTAAATTAATCTTAATTAATTATTATATTGACGCATTGAAATATGTAAATAAGAGCAAATTTGAAAAAATAATTATTTCAGTCTTGATTATGTAAATGAATACTTATATTGGACAAAAAAAGAGAGGTAAAATGCACACTTATTTTGAAATGGAGGGAATATGTTTTTTATGTTTAATTTTAATTATTTATTTAATGTATATTTTTATAATTATAAACATATTATATAACATATTTAAATCATGATTTTAAAAATACTTTAGGTATATATGAAAAAACACCTTTTTATCTTTTAATGCATTTAAGTTCTACGCATTATTGATTTAAAACTTATACAGTAAGTAATGATAGTGGAGCAAATATACATCATTATTTCGGTAGAATCTAATAACTTGAGTTTTTATTTTATAATTATTTTGAAAAATTTACTTAAATGTTCAAATAATCTATCTCAAATTCAATAAACTGTCAATGACATGAATTTTAGAACTCATAAACTTACAATTTTAAAAATATTTATAATAAATGACAGATATAAGTTAAACTACATTAATAAAGTTAAAAAAAGTTTATATCCAAAGTAAATAAATCACAGGGTTGGGTGAGGGTTTTGGGGGGGGGGGGGGGGAGAGGGGGAAATGGGGGGGT
>ML245001.1:50351-76733 GCA_005239495.1 Nicotiana undulata
GGGGGGGGGGGGGGAGAGAGGGTGAATAGTGGTGATTAATGGTACAAACCTGCTTTTTGGTGGAGAGAAGAACCTGATGCCTTCTTTTGATGTGTGAGTGGGTGGTGCTCTTTTCTCATCAAAACATACTCTCTACTATATCTCTTCTTTCCATCTCCTAATACTCTCTTCAGCTACTACTCCTCCTCCTATTACTTTTGGTTTTTTTATTTTCCTTCCATTTTTTCTCTGCTATCTTCTTAAACCTCTCATTCTTAGTCTCACATCACAAATAAAAACGCTTCAAAACCAACAAAGTTCGTATCTTTTCTTATTTTCCTCTTTTTTATTTTTGTGTTTTTTGCTCAGACCCTCTTGTGTTTTTTTCCTTCTCTTGGATGATCTTTTTCGGTTTAAGTTATGTGTGGGTTTGGCTTGAATTTGAATATGGGAGCTGGTGTAGGTACTAGATGAGGTTTGAATACTGAGATTTCTTGTGATTTCATGATCTTTATTCTGTGATTGTTTGAGGTTTCTTTCTATATTTTGCAAATCTGGTCTTTATTTTTATGTTTTGAACTTTGATTTCTGTGTGGTCACTCTTCTATACTGTTCACTGAGACCAGCCAAGAAAGATTTGATTTTGATTTCTGGGGTTTCTTCAATTCTCTCTATCTTGAACTTGAAATCTAAGTCCAATGAACCTTTTTGATTTCCTCCTCCTTGACCAAAGACTCAGTTTTGTTATGTAGGGATCTCATATATTTGCTGTTGAAACTCTTTAGATTTACTTTGTTTGGACTTGATTTTGGAAGTGTATTAGTGCTTAGTTGTTCCCCAACAAGCAAAAGCTTGAGAAATTTTATGTACCTTTTTCTTGGTTTTGTCCACATAAAATAACGTTTCATGAGACTTGATCTACCTTCACATCTTTGCTTGTGGGTTTCTTTCTTTCCCAAAATTAGTTCTTTCCTTGGCTAATCAGTCTTTTAAAGATGATTCAACATAAATAGTTGGCTTCAGATTTACTCCTTCCTTCCTTCACTTAGCACATAAAATAACATTATTGTTGACCCCTTTAGTCTTTTGTTGGTCTTTCTTGAAACTTCTCATCTTGATCTCATGTTTATTTTTTATTTTTTTAAACTCTATCTTGCAGGCTGATTTTATGAAGAAAGGGTAAAATCTTGGTGTTTGAGTGGTGGTGGGGTTTTGTTTTGTTGTGTGGAGAGAGGCCTTTAAAGAGGCTACTGTTATGCTGAAGGCTAAGTATAATAAGGAGATAAGACTAAGTAGCAGTCTTAGAAAGTATAATACTAATAAGAGCAGCAGCACAAGAAAAAGAAGAAAGGAGAAGCTTATCAGCAGATGTTATCCATTGATGAAAAACTTGCAGCAGATCCTTCCCAAATCTCTCTACTGAAAAGTAGTAGCAGTCATGAGAGGCCTTCTTCTTCTTCTTCTTCTCATAAGAAGCAACTAGATCTGAACCATTTTGTTGACAACAAACCACTCCCCAAATTCTCCTTAAGGTAATAATATATCTATATTTCCTCTGTCTCTTGTCTTTGGATTTTCTTCCTTGTTTTTCTCCATCAGCTCTTCAATGTTCTACTGTTGAAGGATTTTTTAGTCATCTGAAGATTTTCTTTCTTGACTCAGATCCACTGTTCCCGTCTGATCTTTTAATTTTATTAGCCTTTTTTTGCTGGTTGTCGTTTCCTCTCCTAGTCTTATTTCATGTAGCTAACAAGCAGTTACAGACTGTTGCTTTTTTGCCAATTCCCATGCTAATTTTTGTTCAGGTTGTTGTTTATGACATATGATATGAATTGTTTTCTAAACAGAAATGATGTTGGTATTATCTTGCAGAGATTATGTTTTCAGAAGCAGGAGAAAGGACATAAAGACCAACTGGCCATTTTCTCAGAAAAATTTGCAGCTTTGTTTGAAGCATGGCGTGACAGATTTGTTACCCCCTTTTCAATCTGTTAAGGGATGTGCTGTAGATAATTGTTCCATTGACAAGGACAATATTATAGCAACTTTTGATCAGGAGGAGCATGTTAAGGTAGATGATGATCCTAGATGCATGGCAAAATTAGCTGCTGATTATAGAAATATCAGTTCAAATCGATCTGATAAAGAGAAAGCGATCCGGTCAACGATAACCAGTCAGTCTTTTTCTGAGATTGATTCAGTTCCAACAGCTGAAAGGAATCCTAGCTTGGGAACAGCAGCTGTTGGGAAACCTGAGGGTAAAGGTCTTTTACCTCCCATGTCAAACAAGAGCGGGAGCACAGCACAACCGCCAGCAGCAAAAAAGTGCAGATTGATAGTCAAGCTGGGCAACGTCACAGATCATCGAACCGTAGAAGAGGAAACCACCACTAGCAACAATTTCATGGCTTCTGAGGCAATGGCTTCGAAAGTATGTCCAGTTTGCAAGACTTTCACATCCTCATCAAACACCACCTTGAACGCTCACATTGATCAATGTCTCTCAGGAGAGTCAGCAATCAAGTGGACAGAAAATTCTAATAAGGTGATTAAGCACAGGATAAAGCCAAGGAAAACGAGATTGATGGTGGATATCTATGCAACAGCTGCGTGCTGTACACTGGAGGATCTCGATAAGAGGAATGGAACCAACTGGGCTTCAAACCCGAGTTTGTCTGTTCGAGAGACTGAGGTATCTGCTGTTGAGAAACTGGATAAACCTCCTCCTGTTAGTCATGAATGCACTGATAATGAAGGTGCTGTTTATATTGATGCCAATGGCACAAAGGTTCGAATTCTGTCCAAGTTCAACGATGAGCAACCACAATCATCAAAGCTGGTTAGTGATCCTCTTCAGAAAAATTTGGTTGACGGAGATAAAAGAAGCAAATTTGGTTTGACAAAGAAGAGGAAGAAGAAGAATCATATCCAGAGAGAGCACAAGCTTCTGAAATCTTCTCGTACTAAAAGGTTTTGCTTGTCCAAGCCCTATCACTGTCCCAAGGTATTTTTTTTGCCCATCCTAGAAATGAAGAAGTTTGCCCCGCTTCGCCTTTGTTCTTGAAATCCTTTCTATATCAAGATTATTGCAAGCCATCTTCAAAATATTTCTTCCGAAAATGTAATAATATAGTGCAGTGAAGAAGCTGCAAACTTTGAGTGGAAAACAAAAGAACGTTAGGAGATTTATGTTACGTGTGTCTTTCCCGGTATCTTGGCCTTTCTTGTTAGCTTGATTTCATGATTGTTTGTTTTGGTGGTTGGTGAAGCGGAGGGCTAGATCGTTTGGTTCGGGGGTGGGGTTGGGGTTGGGTGGGAGTTTACATGTGTTGAGAACTAAACAGTAGTAGTTTACAACAAGCTTCTACTTACTTCGTTTCGTTATCTTTTATCAAAACTATTTTGCTTTTACCAATTAGCAGTTCTATGTAAGAGTAATTTGCTTAGAACTAATTCGCAAAATATTATATGAACAGATTAAGAGTGGTCAAGATGGCACCTTTTCCCCCAGAGAAAATGTTGTCAGAGAGGATTGCTTAAATAAGCAGCTCAGATCTCCAGAACAGGTGGTATTTAATGGATTGGGAACCATAAAACAATGGGCATGTTCGAAGAGAACTGGCCTTACAAGGAAGATCAGTGATAAGGACAACCATCAGCGTTCTGGAGGTGTTATGTTGACTGGCGTTCAAGATGACAATGATGTGTTGCCTATGACTGATTCATCTTTGAAGATACGAAGCTGTCTTTACAAATCTCCAAGATCATCTGCTAATACTGTTTGTTTGCCTGAGAGTAGCCAAAGAATGGGGGATGTGCTACTTGAGCCTCAAGATGAACATACCGAGGAGCCTTCTCTGCAAAAGAAAGTGGACTTTTCATTGTCAAGATCTCAATTCCCATCTAACAAGAAGAGATCCCTAGTGTTACAAAGGAACAAAGAAAAGCATTTGAAGGTTGCTGTCCATTCTGTAAACCATGGCTCCGGTGATCGTCCAAAAATAACAGTAGATCATGCACTTTCTGTGAAAAATATGAGGGTTAGAAACACAGATCTACTAGAAAAGGCGGATAACTCTGAGATCAATGGTGAACCGTCCACCTCTCATCCAGCATTCTCCTCGAAAGATAGGAAGTTGTCATCATTGAGGAAGAACCTTTTGTCTGTCAGTGAAGGGCCTGCTCGTGGTGTTAAATGTAGCTTGAAGTGGAAAACAGCTTCCCGTAAGAAGTCTAGTATGCACTGCACTTCAGAATCAGAAGAAGCCGGAGTTTGTCAAACTGAAGGAGAGAAACATTGTATAAGAGGAGATCTCAGTGAAACTAAAGTTCAAGGGAGCAAGAGTTGTGATAGGGTGATTGTTAAAAGATCTAGAATTTTAAGCATCGGGAAAAATAGGGAGGGAGTGGTGGTTTCTAATGTGGAGGGTACTCTGGGCTTGAAGAGCTGCTCACAGTCTTCAGCTGAGACTGATTGTGATAATGAAACTGGCAGCACTTTAGCAGGTGCATCTGATGCTATGAGATCTGTGAAAGTGAATGATCAACCTCAGAATGACAAGACTATGGATCCAGCTGTTGCCTCTGAATTCGCTGCGAGGGGAGAATTTATGAGTTTTAGCAAGTCTTTGGATGCTGGATCTGATGAGTTGTCTGGTTCTGCTAGATCTCAGTTGTTTGGTGAAGAGTATGAAGGATCTTTTCTTGGCACCAAAGCTGCAACACGTTCGCAAGATCCTATTTTAGGTGTTGAAGAAGAGATGTTTAGTGCAGCGGAAATTGGGAAAAGTATGATTGATCACAATCTTCATGACAATGTTACTGAATTGGGATGTAATGATGGGCAAGGGAATTACTTTTTGGAGGTTGATCCAATTCCCATACCAGGACCGCCTGGATCTTTTTTACCTAGTCCTGGTCGTATGAGCTCAGAAGACCTTCATGGGAGTTCATTAACCAGCAGTAAAATTCAATCTTCTGCAGATTATCCTGAATTCTTTGATCAGGATTCTTCTGGTTCACCTACTTCTGCTGCATCAACAGTTTCTAACTTCACTGTGGCTAGAACTGGCTCACGATATTCGGACAAGTTGTCTGGCGATGGAAGGGATTCTTCTGAAAGTCTCAGATGTCACACAGCTGGCTGGGAAGATAAAAGGTCTAGCTTATCTGGCAGCAGTACTGCTGATCTTCTGGTGGAAAATTCCGTCACTCTACTTCAGACAGCAAATACAGGAGACGATAGGGATGGACTGGACAAATTTAATGCAAATACAATCTTTCCTGGAAAAGGCACTTTCAGGTTTACAAATGATAAGCCATGTTGTTGTGTTAGGAAAGAAGGAGCATCTCAAGAGTCACAGCTCTTACAGCGACGGGCCGTTGCACCTTCCCCTTTTCCTGCCAGTGAGAATCAGTTGAGGCCCGATTCAATCAGAAGACCTAATAATATCAGTAACTCATTTTCTCTTAGTGACTCGAGTTCAGGACCTGAAACAAATGCCACTAAATCATCCACTGGACATACTCAATTTGGAGCTTCTGCTGATTCTGACTTCAAGCTCCCAACTCGTGATTCCGAGTCTTGTCCGTCTGCTTCCAATCCAGTTCTCAGGCTGATGGGAAAGGACTTAATGGTAGTTAACAAAGATGAAGACTCCCCACTGAAAGGATCATCTCACTCAAATTCCATGAATGACCTGGCAAACACTAGACTTGTTGGTGTTTCTTGTGGCAGTCTTCGTAGTGAGGATCTCTACTCCTCTCGTCAGGTGGATGCACATAATCGTTTTGTCTCTCAACCTGGTGATCCAGTACAGCATTTTGATATCGGATTGTTAAATGGTTTTAAAAGTCGCGACAGTTACTCAAGGCCACAACAGCTGTCCCCTACATCTCCTGTCTCGTTTTCGTGCAAGAGTAGTGTCAGCGGATTGATGGGTTCCGTTGGCAGACAAGACTATTTGGAAGGGTGCAATTTACATACTGTGCTCAATGGACCAAATGAGACATGTGATGGGAAGAAGTTTGTGGCAACTCCCATATCTCATTGGCAAAATTCAACTTCAGTTGGGAATGCCGTCAAAGAAATTATTATAATTGATGATTCCCCAGAAAACGGGGCTGATTCTGCATACACCATGGGCACGGGGAGAAGCAAGTCGTCAACGAGTATCCAAATGCAGATGATCAGCTCGGGCTATACCTCAAAGTTTGTGAATTTCTGCGAAAATAGACCGCGTGGTTCTCCTTACAGCGGATCTGGAGTAGCTCAGAATGCGAACATGCCTCCTCAAATGAACGAGATTCCTGCTAAGTGGAATGGCAATCCCGAAGGTTGTAGTTTTGTTCGTCCAGGCTCTTTCTCGGCTTCCTCATCACCTGCAGGTCCTTTTAGATCATCTTTGTATTATTCTCCCGGCTTTTCATAACCAAGAATGTTGCCTTGCATGGGCATTTACTCTTTTGACAGACAATAGAAACCTGAAGCTTACAAAGCATAAATATAGCAGTCTGAACGAAAACACACACGGCAAGTTTGAGCAGATGAGTTATTCTAGATTTGCAGGTTTTGCTTTAATAGCTACTTGAAAAACTGAAAGTTCCATAGAGATAAAAAGCAGTTTACTGAGGCCAGTTCGAAAGTTCCCTGGAGTCCTACTATGTATAAAAGTCTTTTGAATAATGAGGATATGAACTTCCAAAGTGGTTTCTTCTTTTCCTCATTTAGAGGTATAATTCTCCTCTATGATATATAGTACATTACTTGTAAGAATAATCTAATAGTATATAGAATACTAGCTTTGCTCTTTTAGAATGAGAAGTGTTCTCACATTAGTGGGGTTTTAGATATGGATTTAACAGACAGCATAAAGAACTTTGACAGTATCAGCACATTACATGTAAGGTGACCTGATGGTGTAAAAGTTATTATATATTGTCAACGTACATATATATAGAAGTTAAAACTCTTTAGGATGGACGTCAGTTATAATAGGATGGACGTCAAAATAGAAGAAAATCAGCAAGTTTGAACAGACAGTGAATCTAATTGAATGGAGATGTAGAGCAACTAGAACTACATAGTATATTATTACAGGTTGTAAATGGGGTTGTGTATGAGTCAGTGGAAGAAATGACTAGTAGTAGTAAGTGGAACGACAACAGCTCATAAGTTTTGCCCTTTGCATGGCTATTATACAATATCGTCTTGATGTGACCTGCATTCACTTCTCTCAGCATTTGCACGTTTGATGGTGAAACATCTTCTCCATTATCATGCTTCATGTTTCTCTTGTGCCTTTATATCATCTTATTTTTCTCGTGGCGCTCCAATATCTCTATATTTCATGTGGCTATACTTGCTGCTACAAGCCAGTAAAAAAGATAAAAGTAATACTACGTTCATGGAGAAAGATGAAATAACTAGTTTTTTCTTTAACTTATATGTTTATGCTTGGAAGAAGAGCTAGGGTTGTTGTTTGGGGAAGATTTAAAGTTTATGAGTTTTAAATTTGTCAATTCTTAGCTCGTCTTTAATGAATTTCCTAATACAAATACAAAAATTATTGGTTCGTCCGAACCGTAACTAATATTCTAGCAGTGACCCTTGGGGAACATAGTAGTCCTTTGCTGTTGTTGCAGTGGTGGTGTACCTGTGATCTGATACTTTGTATTATTGCATGCAGGAAAAAAAAGGCAACTCATACACGCTCCTTTATGTCTCTTTCTATTTCTTCTGGGATTGTAATGTACAACTACCCTAGTATTAGGTAGTATTAGTTGTTATTTGTTATTATATGATAAGTATTTAAATCCATATAGGGAAAAGGGTTCCAAAATCCTAATTCACGCATACGTTAGGGTTTCTCTAATGTTACTGCATATATCTACGTGAATTTCTTTTACACTTTTCTCATTAATTAGTCTGTTAACCCTTGATTTCTTTTTCATGTAGGATAAGGTATATTCTATCCATTTCAATTTAGGTTGCGTAATTTTTATTGATCATGAAATTTAAGAAATAAACGACGACGTTTGAACTTGTGGTCTTACATGCTTTATCACTTGTGTGGCTATCAAAGCATATTATTAACAGTAAAATAAGAAATTTAAGTTAAATTGTTATTAAATTTTGAAAGTTATCATTGTTTTAGGAACAGACTTAAAAAAAAAAAAATACATTACCACATAAAATGTAATAGAGACAGTATTGATTTCCTTAAATTAAAAAATACTATTGGTATCATGGAAATTAAATGCTCCGTAATAACCATAATAATAATCCAAGTAAGTGGGAGAAGTCCCAAGTAGTGGGGGGTAGGGTTTGTTAGGGGTGGATGATGATGAAATGGACAGAAGCAAGAAATCTAGCCGTTGCAGACTTATATATAGCAAAATGAATTACTTACGTTATCACCAATTAAGTGAATGTACGACCAAACTTGTGGCTGTCCCTTTAGAAGGAAGGGCTTAGTCAAAAGTAAACAAATGAAAAAACAAAGATGACTGGTGTGAGATGTTTTTGGGTGGAAACGTGGGTCCCCCTAGCTAGCTAGTAGTATAATGGTATATGAAGATGAACAGGTTGTCCTCTGGTTTATACCATCGATCACTTGTACTAATTCATGGATATTGTACCCTAATCGAATGTCTATTAAGTTAAGGATTTTGGCTGAAAATATCAGAACGATATGATCAGATAGGGATGAAATATTTGCTGCCCAAGTAGAAACAATATAATGGTTGTCTAAACTAAGTAGATCTGTGTGGAAGATATATATGACGATTCACCAAATTATTATATTCCTGTGAACCCATGCATTTGAAGCATGACATGAAGCATGCATTTGAATCAATAACGATTTATATGTAATATGTTGACCGACTAATTTATTGAATGATGTATTAGCTTGACGTCCAAAATTTGATCGTGAATATGAAGTATATATATGGTGCTGCAATATTATATATGGAATTAATATGCATGGTATATTTTGGACGGTAAAAGTTGATCGATAATTACTTGCCTTGTCGTTTTAATGTACCCTCCAAATTCAGCTCATCTGCCAGAAAAGAATTATTATGGGACCAACTCTCGCATCATCACTTTCTTCTTGTCATAATAAAGAGTTACTCCTATTAAAAGACAACGACCCTCTTCTCTACTGTTTCAACACTACTCATATAATTTGTTGTATAGCATTTACATTTACCTAACATACGCCATTTGTTGAATCATCAACGAAATTAAGCAATCTCTCGTTTGTTTAATTTTGTTAAGTAGGAAACAAAGATTTAATTAGGTTTTTGTTACAATGTGTATTTTCTTCAGAACCTCTGCCTAGATTCTAGACTAGAGGCCTTTGTTTTTGTTAAATAACCAACCTGGCATTGTATCCACAAGAATCAAATCGAATGTCTCAACTCCAAATATTGGTTTCTAAGCACAATTGTGTAAGAAGGCAGTAGTCTATCTAGAGATTCTAGTCTTGTCTCACGCCACTTAAATGCATTGTGTGCAGTATTTTAATATGCTACACCTACTTGCCTTAATTTATAACAAAGTAGTATTATTATATAATTTGATGTGTCCCATTACTTTGACTTCCCCTACCTATAATCTCCAAGAGCACAAAAAGATTAACTTTCCCTTCTAAGTTTTCCCTCAATGTTAGTATATTTACGTAAATTAAAGAGAGAAAAGACAAAGGTTGACGTTCTTTCTCCTTACCCTAACCCATTTTTTCCACCCTATTTCTTTCTCCTCCCAAATATATAGGTTAAAAATGGAGTATTTTGACCAAAACGTATTAAGCGTTTTAACGCTGTCAAACTTTTTGTTAACTATGTATATTACTGTTTTATGTAATATTTCATATGAAGTGGAGGTCTATTGAGTTTTGTTGAATTAGAGAAGCTGTTTAAATAATTGACCTAAACCATAACCTTTCTATAACAGTTTCGTTTGTTTCGAATATTTTTGGATGTTATAGCGAAGTGAAGTGGATGTAGAGAACATATATTACTAACATAACATAAAAATTAGTTTCGAAAAAACTTGTCTTTTATAGATAAGTGTTGTTATATATAAATACTGTTATAGAAAAGTTTGACCGTATAAAAGCAGAAAAATCTCAATTTACTAGAGTACTAAGGGTTTAGAAAAAGAAGTCGCTCTCTAGCCAAACCGTCCATCAATAAATTATACTTCCGTAGTGGGATACTAAGAAAGTTTGGCATTGTGGACCACCTTCCTCCGTCTCAAAGGGGGCATTTTCACAAATGACCTTTTTTTTAGATTGTTATTTAAATTCTGTCTGCAATATATTATGGGTTAAACTTGTCTATAAAAAATTCATCCAATTATTTTTAAAGCTCTAGCATTTTTAGGGATTATTACTTCTTTGGTAGCTCAACACACATGTATTCTTTACCTGCATATGCTTCATAACACAAGACTCTACTACTCAATATACCCATCATCAATATATTGCAGGATTCATCATGACAAGAGCTTTTGCTCCAGGACTGTAGCATGTCGTGAAAGAAGCACACTGGACGAGCGTGCTTCGACCGTATCTCCGGAGCACAGTTGAATGTAGATATCATGAACGCGAGGTACAGGGTATCAGGCCGAAAAATCCGAGCAACCATTCCCCTATGTGCCAGTCGATAGCGCGCCAAAATTTAGCTAGCCGAGCAAAAAGTTTTTTTTTTTTTTGGTTGTTGTTGAAGAAAGTAGCCTTAAGAAAAGCAATACTGGTTAGGGGGTGATTAACAAAAGAGGAATTGCGACGGCCAGATTTTTGAGTGCATATTATTTCTTGTATATCGAAGGTGTAGAAATATAATGGCACTATGTTATTTGAAGAGTCAACTACAGCTTTTACCGTTGATTACAATCTAAAACACATGAGGCAAGCATAAGGAAACATTTCTTACTATATAAGTTATGATATATAGTGCTTAATTATTATGCTCTATCTCCCGTCTTAAATATTAATTGTCTTAAAATAAATAAATTATTTTCTTTAAATTATTTGACGTTATAAAAAGAAAGTCGTTTATGATGTGCTTTTAAATCTATGCTTGTTGTTTCAGAGTAAATTATTAATAAAGTAAGATGTTTAATGAGAAGTAAAGAGTAGTTTAGACAAAATTTTGACGCCTATAATTAAGATTATTACATGTATGTACAAATCTTAAAAAGACATATAATATGGACGAGAAGAAGTAGTACGTATATGAATCGTACTTTTTTAAAAATTACATAAATTCGTTTTATCCAAATTCATGAAAAAACTAAATATTAATCCTCGTACTCAAAGTTGTGGTAACTATATCGCTCCGCTGACTCAGACTTCCGTACTTCGCTGTTTGATTTTCTTTTGATTTTACTATTCATTGAATTATTTTATTATTATTTGGATACAGAAGTCTGAGGTAAGGAGAAGAAAAAGGAAAATGTCCAGTTACATTTGCGCCTTTACACTTCAAATTTCAAAATGCGATGTACATTTCTACATATATTACCACTCAAATCCTCTAATTTTCTATTATTATTTCCTAGTATCACAGTTTAATTTTCTCTCTCTTTCTCTTTCTTTCCTTTGACTAGGGTGTTCATAAAAACACGAAAAATCGAACCAAACCGAAAATCAAACCAAACCGACCAAAAAAATCGATACTTTTTGGTTTGGTTTGGTTTTGGTTTTGAATTTTAAAAACCGATCAAATTTGGTTTGGTTTTGGTTTTAATCAAAAAATAACCGAACCAAACCGATTATAGGAGTAACTATTTTAAATTTATTATTACACCTATATATATATGTATATTTTTATGCAAAGTTTCAAATTTTTTATGGTGAATGTTAATCGTTTGCACTTTTAGTACAAATCTTTACCTTTATATTCTAGTTTGATTGGTAGTTTTCTTTTGTTAAGTGTAAGAATCCATTTCATGTTTTAAAGTAATATATTTTTAATTGAGTCCTTAAATTATTCATCACTAATGATTCAATTATCATCAATATATTTTAGTAAATAATAGATTTCTCAAAGGGTGATTGATTTGATAGTGTCACGTTGAGAATGTGATCGCCGGAATATGTGGTTGGTAGTGTATGTCTTATATTTAAGAAAAAACCGACAAAAAACCGAAAAACCGAAATAAATCGAATCGAGAAAAAACCGACTTAATTAGTTTGGTTTGGTTCTAATATTTGAAAAACCGATTTACTTGGTTTGGTTTCTTTTTAGGGAAAAACCAATCCAAACCGAACCACGAACACCCCTACCTTTGACGATATATTTTATACTCCTCGTTGTATGAGCCAAAATTTGACTGAGGAAATTCGGCAAATAGAAGTAAGTAAGTGAGAATTACGGCCTCGATGTAAACATTAAGGCCGAGGTCGAGCAGGGTCTAACAATGAGAAACCGCCGAGCAAGATATTAAGGACGAGGTCGAGTAGGAAAGAATAGGAATAACGACTAGTGTAGTCTTAGAATCACCAAAAGGAATATCCTATCGAATATTATTCTGTTGTACTTTTTAGAGTTTTTGGGAATATCACATATAAATAGTAAAAGATAGGGGACAAAGAGGCATGAAAGATTCACCGGAGAAGAACTCATAGAAAAAGTTGACTCTTGAGAAATAATACAAATATTACCTTTCCATAGTGATTCGATTTGTTGTTTATTCTGTCTTTCCATTCATCAGATCCAAGAAAGCTTTGTTCATTTCCTTATCCATTTATCACATATTATGTCGGTGGGAGGAATCATCCACCTCATTCAACATTTGTGCGAACCATTCTTCCTATTTATATTTATTTCCATTTTGCATGTTTATTTCTCATTATTGTCTCATCACACATTCTCTACAGCCACATTTAATAACCTCATTCAATAATTAGATATACTTTCGTACATTATTGCTTGAACACGTGTTAGGTCTAAGATTCATTATATTTGACTAGGATTTATCGATCACTTTGGCGTTGTCTATGGGAATTTTCTAGTCAAAGTCATAGTTTTTCTATATCTACAAAAAAACACACGAACAACAAAATACAGAACTTCCCCCCTACTTGCACGATCTAACATGGCAAAACGGTGAAGAAAGATTGAAGGCAGTGACAGGCCTTACTGCTAATCTCCTAAACACCATCAATGAAGTTAATGGCGAAGACGAGGAGAACGTGACACCAAGCACTTCACCTAGGCGAAGTGGTTCACCCCTCCCTCATGGAAGCGTTACCGCCTCCCATGGAAAGGGAGCCTCCACGTCCACAACGGAAGAAGCACCATCAACAGTGAAAAAGCTACTAAAAGCATGGCTAACGAGTACACTGAACAGTATACTCGACAAACCCGCTCAAAGGGAGAGCAGGGAGGATGCACGAGTCGACATCACAACAACAACCAATGAGCAGCCCCCCCCATTCAACATGTATCACTCACACTGTTAATGATGCAGGTAATAACGCCCTCGCTGCTATTCTACAAAAAATAGGAGATGGAAAGCGAGAACAAAGCACTCCGCGACCAAATGAGAGAGCACTAAGAAAGGTGGATAAGATACCAGGCGCCCCAAAACTTCTACCAAAATGGGACGTCGGCAGATTCGTGGAACAACCGTATAGCGACGATGCTGCATCACATGTTATACCCAAAACATTCAAGATGCCTCCATACTTAAAAATATACGACGGCATAACGGATCCTGAAGATCACATCATCCACTACGTCACCGCGGTGAAAGGCAACGATCTCGCTAAAAAACAAGTGCCATATGTGAGCATGTAATTTTTAACCTACCATATATTCCTACAAAATTCAATAAATTAATTAGTTTTATAAATTTTGGTTGAATTTCAGTGTCGTTTGTGAATTATTTTGTGTGCATAATCATAATTCGCATTTTAAAATTTATAAATGATTTAAAGTTGCATAACCTTAATCATTGTTGTCAGGAAATTATAAAATTATTATTTATAATTCATTGAAATAAATAACAACAAAAATGATGATTATTTGGCGTAATGAAGATTTAAGGATTAATTGCTTAATTTAATCATCTTTTCTAAGAAAATGACGAAATTTATTAGGGATATCTTAATTAGCTTATCAATTCATTTATAATTAGATAAAACTAAGTAAAGTTAGTTACTACTTTTTAAAATTTTAATTTGAATTAATAGGATTAATTGATTAAGGAATAAGGGTTAAAATCGGACCTGGGCTAACTTGCCCAGGCCCAAAAGTCTTTCCCCCTAAATACCCAACCTAATTAAGCTAAAACCCGGCCAACCCCGTTATCCCTCAAAACGACCCCGTTTCGAATGAAAGATCAATCCTAGCCGTTGATCTATTTAGATCCAACGACTGGGAACTAGTTACTCAATAAATACATATATGTACGAACTCTACCCCCTACCCCTCATTTCACCAAACACCTAACCCCCCGTCTCTCTCTCTCTCAAACCTCCACCGGCCTCCGCCGTCTCCCGCCCGTCTTCGTCGATTGGAAATCTCCTACCGACTGCGGGGCTTCTCCAAACCGGCCCAAAATTATACCAGGTAATCTTTTCCTCATCCTCAATCACCCCCTGACCTCCGTTCCTCAAAATACCCCACCAAAAGAGACCAATTTTAGATCTGAAATTTTAGAAACCCTAAAAACCCAACATCGACCGATTACAAGACCCCATTGGCTCACACCTACATGAGTCGATAGCTCTTGGTGAGAGCTATCGATTCATGTGAGGTTGGACCATTTTCGAACCCCGTCGGAGTCAGGCCAAAGTCCGGCGAGCCGCCGGAATCCGGCCAAACCTGTGCTAACTAGGTACTCCCTCTCTCTTGTTCAATAATCAATGGTCTTGGTTGACTTCTTGCCCTAGCCGATTTAATTTGAACTTGTTAGTTTATGTTTCTTTTTCTTCTTTCTTTTTTGAACCTGGCTTAATTCTGAATATAAGTTTTCTTATATTCTATTTAAACTGTCTTTCCCCTTTTTCATCCTTCTTGATTATTTCTGTAAGAAAACTAATGGTTAAATGTTAGTCTCTTAGGCTATTGATAATTACTCATTAGAATTTCATGAACTTTCCTTGCCTAGTTATATGTTGTTTGTAAATTGAATTTCAGTTTTGATTTTTCTTTTGTGTTGACTGCCTTTGCTTGTAGAACAACTTAGGTGTTAATCAAATAATTCCTATTCCGGTTTAATCCTGCACGATTAGGTCTTAACTTTAATTCTCAACCGATTGACTGCCCGAAAACATGCTTATAATTTAACACCTGATGAAGATGCTTAAATTTTAATCACACATGTTTAAATTTAAGAGAATCAGTCACCTAGCTCTAAGCTATTGTGATTAAACCCTAGCCTAATTAATAAGTGACAAGTTTATGATTTTTTGAACATAATTGGTTAATTTAGGCTAATATCTTCTAAAAGAAACAACTAATTCCTAACTTAGACAAATAATTAAGCTAATTACATAATAGGATCACCACAATTGAGTAATTCACCTAGGATAAAAGTTAGTCTAAAATTCAGCTTCATTAAGGGTTAACTATTGGCCTAATCAATCAATTAGGATGAAATTAGCTAACACTTGATAAATAACCTAACACCTAATCCTTAGATCCTAAAGAGGTAATTCTAAGGGTACTAAGGGGTAGTTTAGGAACTTCCTTTGAATAATCTTGGGTGTAACAACCCAAGAAACTTTTAGAATTAGAAAAATATAAAAAACAAATAGAAATCATAAAATCAGATTTTTAGGGGTAAAACAGTAAATTTCAAAAGGGGATAAGGGCTGGAAATATAGGAACATTCTAGAAGGGGGGGGGGGGGGGGGGAGGGTACAACTGTCCAATAGGATAAGGATAGACAACTGTACCTGTACTATATCAACCTAATAAGATAAGGTATATTCTCTAAAGATGCTACCCTAAAACTCCCTATAAGTAGACTAGGGTATTCTGAAAATAGACACTTTTTTACACTTCTTACATACTCCTTACACACTTTTACACTCTATACACACTATTTTCACACCTGAAAAACAAACCTACACACCCTCCACACATACTAAAATACTATTGAAAATACACTACTATTACTCTGAAAAACAGAAACAAAAAAAATATACTGAAGTCATGAGTGCAAAACAGTCTAAAAAGTTTGGTATTCCTGTAGCTGTGGTTTTTTCCCCGGAAGAGCTAGTTTTATTGCTGATTTTTACTCAAATTGTTGGTATTCAAGCTGTCATTTTCTGGGTTTTCTTACTGCTGGTTTGGCTGCTGTTGGTTGCTGTGCTAAGCTTCAGTTTCCAGCTTTTTTGACATTTATTTGCTCTGAATTTTCCTTGCTATTTTACCTTTTTTTAAGGTATGTAACTTTTACCTCGTATTAAGTAAATTTCTGAATGAAAATCTTCTAAATATCAATGTTTATGTGAGTTGTTATTACAAATTTCAGCTTCTATATGTTGATGTGCTTACACATGTTCAAAAAATGCAGATATAGTCGCATGTTTGATTCATCTTTGTTGGGCTTAAGTGCTATATACGTGTATTTACACTTAGCTGTAGTTCTTTAGGCTGTGTGTCTCAATGTCTCATGGTTTTAGCTTTGTGAAAACATGAAGTTACATGTGATAGCATTATAGAGGAGAATCTGACCACTAGTTAGGCCAGATTCACTCTAAAAAATGCAAATCTTTGCTTTTATCGCAGGTATTCTGTTTGGTTTTGGGTAAGAAAGAGCACATGGTTTTTAAGTAGATCGGAAGCAGCCATAGATTAGGATCATTACTGTCATTTAATGTTGTATATTTCCTAAGAAAACTTGTATTTTTGTAATTGAAAATTTATGTAAAAGAAAAATGTATCTATGGACTCTTATTTTCAGAACTGTTGTAGACAGAAAATTGGACTGTTAGTACGATGTACTGTATATAGGAAACGGGCTAGCTTGCTAAAATGACCCGTCAAGGCCTGAAAAAGCCTGAGCCCCCAGGCTATTGGGCCCAAAGAGGGTACAAAAGCCCAAAGCTTTAGGGTTGTAATTTTTTTTAAAGATTAATACAATATTGCATATGTTAGGCATCTGATTATTAGGATTCGATTGAAATTCAAAATGCCTTTAAAACTTTATGTGAATTTTGATATTAAACCAAGCTGTCCAAAATTCCAATTACCGTGGAAAACTCGTTTTCTTAAAAATTCCTATAATTTACCTTAAGTGCTTATTTCAAATCTAATGTATAGGTACAGTTTTACTAGACAGCATCTCTGTAATGGCTGAATGCAATAATGTTGCTAAATGAGTTTCTGATTGTGGTTTAGAACTGTAAATCAATGGTGTTGTTTTGTACCCTTTTAAAATTCTTTCATTTTCGTATGTTTTTGTTGAATTGTATAACTCCTCCTTTTCACGAATAGTCAAAAAATAGGATTGGCCTAAGTGTTAATTACTAAATGGGGCTAGATTTGGCTATAGCCCATAGCCCAAGAACTTATCCTTAGACTAGCTAACTTAGTCTTAGATGCTTTGAACACATATATACCCTATAGTCCAAAAATACCTCTTTTAGACTGATACTACAAAGACTTAGAGAATAAATGAATATTGCTTCAAATAAGCATTTAAACCATTATGACCATAGTCATGGTTACATAATCCACAATCGGGTTTGCAACTCATGCGTCCGACCACAACTTCGAACAATAATAAAAATCACACGTTGTAAATCGCGGGTGCATTTCATGTGGCGCGTTTACAATTTGTCCAAAAACGACAAGTGCACGCCATCGTGACTTGTTTCAAGATAATCCATAAATATTAAAAGCGGCTAAAAGTAAAAGGTAAAAATGCACAATAGGTTCAAATATGTAAATGAACGGATAATTAGGCCAAATATCAATGGTTGAGCGACCGTGCTAGAACCACGGAATTCGGGAGTGCCTAACACCTTCTCCCAGGTTAACATAATTCCTTATCTGGATTTCTGGTTCGCAGACAATTTTAAAATAGAGTCTAAAAAATTCCTCGGTTTAGGATTTTCATAAATAAATGGTGTCCCGGAACACCGTCAAAATCCGGGTGGCGACTCTAAAAACTAAAAATTAATAAAAATCCCAAATTCGAATAATGTCACTTAAAGTGGAAAAAATCTCTAATCCGTCCTTACCAGGGAAGGAAAAAGGAGGTGTGACACCATCTGTACAGCTGTAAAAGTTTGGTGAAACTCTAACCGGGAGAGCTCCGACATGGTACTCACAACTGCCAGCGCGATCCATGAAAACATTTGAGGAGATGGCCGACAAGTGCGTCACCGCCCATTCCGGGACCAAGAAAGAAGAAGTCAGAGTGCATGATATATTCGCCATTAAATAGTCACCCGGCGAAGGGCTCAAGGACTTCCTCGCCCCGTTCAACAGAGTAAGAATGACCCTTCCAAACGTATCACAGGGAATGGCAGTAGCAGCTTTTCAAAATGGGCTGAACTGGAGCGGCCAAGAAACTCTTGATTAGGCTTATGAAGTACCCCCCACCACTTGGGAAGAAATACATAACGCCTACTGCGCCGAGGTGAGAGCAGATGAGGGCGACCTTAACGGACCAACCCAGCGGTTGACATCGGTCCAAATGGAGTCAAGAAAGGACCGCAGGAAAGGACCGCAGGAAAGGTAACAGAAGGGAACACCTGGGTCCGCACCCCAATCGCGAGAGACATCAGTTGTACGTCAAAACCGCGGCCATACTAACCCCCGCCATGGCGACGGCCCGTCCATGCCACAAACAGGGACTCACCGAAGCGAAAGAGGTATGCCTCCGTCTAGGACATGTGAACCCGAAATAAGACCATCCTGATGCATCTTACCTGCTACGTGTACAATATTTTTTTTTTGGCTTGTTTGTTGACCGGCTAAAGAAAAAGAAATAACAGAAAAACCAAGTGTGAAATAGAATAGAGAATTTATCCGATTTTGAAAACCCCGATATTTAAAATTGCCTCGAAACTCTGCCAAAATTCTTGGAAAAAAATAGAGAAAAAGAAAGAAGAAAATGTATTCCGAAAATTAATTGAGTTAGTATCATAATTTTTCAAAAAAGGTTGTGTCAAAATTTCCCGAACTACGCATTTTTTGATTCTCACTGGATGTGAGATACGTAGGCAATCTTCATCGGGTCCAACCCTATTTTTTAAAAGTCAAAATACAAAATATGGTCATAAATAAAGTTAGGTAACGTCGTTCTTGTCTAAATAGCCAAAATGTCCCAACAGGGCGCCGGAAGGCTATTTTTGCAAGAATAGCCACCTATGGTCTTCTCTCAAAATCTTGACCCAATTAGCAAACACAGCCTTAAAATCTTCCTTCCCGAAGTGCTGAAGGGTATTTGCAAAGATGGTCCATTTTTTAATTTGTTACAAGTTTTTGCAAAAAATAACACCTTTTTCTCTCTGGTAAAAATAAATCACGTTTTCTTAACCAATCACTTAAATAAATGTGTAGGATGAGCACTGTTGAAAATATCCCTTTTAAAGATGTAGAGGAAATTCCAATAGGGCTCCATATGTGGTGGAGAGACCTGGGGGAGGTCAGTAAAGGTGTCGTGGTAAAAGCTTTGGGCGGACTCACCGGCCTTTTAAAAAATTAAGCCGAGGTTGGACATAATTGAGGCTCTAATACCATTCTGGGATCCAACGCACAATGTGTTTAATTTCTCGGACTTTGAATTGACACCCACACTGGAAGATATAGCGGGTTATGCTGGCCTTAGTGGGAATCTCAGAAGCCGTTATCCGGTAGCACCTAGAGCTGTGACTCCTCACAAATTCCTGGACCTTTTAAGCATCAGTCGGGAAATCCAAGATCCGAACTTATCTGATGGATTTGACACATTTTACTTCCTTTACCGTCGTTACGGGGATCCACGGGGTTTTGAAGCAGTGAATACTGGTTTAACTCACCACGGGAATCAAAGTAAATAGGAGGCCCGCCGGGGATTGGCCTCTGTGGTAGCATTCTTGGGTACCTTAATCTGCCCGAGGAGCGATGGATTTATAGAATTGGGACTCATAGGACTGGCAGATTTCATGATAAAAAAGGCAGATGACACTCTTGTACCAATGATCGTAGCAGAAATCTACCGTGCCTTAACTGTTTGCCAATCCGGAGGAAAGTTCTTCGAGGGCTGCAATCTACTCTTGCAAATCTGTATGATCGAACATCTATGCCATCGCCCGGGTTATATGAATTACGGTTTGACTGGCCTAAATTGCATTGCAGAACATGGGACTCGGGTAGAGGGTCATGAACTTCCAGAGGGCACAGAAGCTTGGTCACACACTTGAATTCCTTGACTGCCAACCAAATTGAGTGGACATTCGGTTGGCTCCCTGTCGGTGAAGTCATCTATATGTCGGTCGAAGTGTGTTATCTCCTATTGATGGGTCTCCAAAGTATTTATCCGTATGCCCCACACCGGGTCCTACGACAGCTAGGAAGACACCAAAATATTCCACACGATGAAGATCTAAGTCGTTAAGCCATTGAATTGTGTCCAAGAGCTGCATTTCCAGAGGATAGGGTCCGCCAGATTTGGCATCAATGTAGATTTTTGGAACCACAGACTCGAGTGAGGGATTTACCTAGAGGTGAGGTAGAGCCTGGCTACACCACTTGGTATAGTAGAAGGGGTAAAGAGCATCAAGAGCCGGAACGACCCGCCAAGAGGCCCCACATACAACAATTTACTGATGAAGCACAAGAACATTGGGGTTGGTTGGAAAAAGAGAACAACTACAGGGCCACAACAAGCAAGTTGGAAGCCTAGATCAGAGATATCAAATTTGAAAACAGTTTACAAGCCGCCACAACTGAAGGGTAGAAAAACAGGTTGACCAAAGAAAATGAAGCTCTCTGAGCCCAGATCCAAAAAAAGAAAATAGCTGCTGAGAACCCAGGGAGAAGCAGGACTGATTGAAAGACTTATAAATAGTCATAGGCAAAAAATGTGCAACTATGGGGATGATTTGGACAAAGCTGAGGAGGAATTTGCAAGAGCTCGGGAAAAATTAGCAATAAATGTAGAAGAGCGGGCAGAGTTTGTTCAAAAGCTAAAAGGAAAATATGACCGAGAAGTCACAGGCCTGAAAGAAAAGGTGGCCACTTTCGAAAATGAAATGAATAAGCAAGCAAATAATTTCAAAGCGGAAAGGGAACACTGCTATGCACTGATGGCTCGATTAGAGGAAGATTTGAAACAGTTGCAAGAACAGAACCATAAGGCCGCCCAGGTTTTAGAAGCTAAATCCTAGCAGATTGGGCGCTTACTCCAGGAAAAGGGTATCATCAGAGAAAGGTCCAGAGAAATTGCTGATTATGTTGTTACAAAATGCCAAGAGTGTGATGTCGTGCCCCCTTTTTCATTCTCCTTTCGGATCGGTCAGGGTTCTTGACATTATTGGGATAACTCGTTTCCTTTTGGGAAAGGGGCATATAAGGAATTGAAGATTTTCGACCTAACGAGTTAAGGTGCGTTAGGGCACCTATTAAGGGTCATTACAACACTAATTAGTTAACCAAAGATTGGCTAAGGGCTTGAAATTACTTCGAGGGGAAGGTGTTAGTCACCCCTCAAAGTCCACAACTGTGGTTCCCGGCCAAACAACGTTGTTAATTTAGGTAAGTAGAAAATAAGTAATTAAAGCTTAAGCAAGTAAAGGGTTTTGAAGATATTTGCAGTCCAAGCACACATGTGTAATAAAGATTTTGAAAAAAAGGGTTAAAGTCTAAGTATGTATATAAGGTTTTTGAAAGGTTTATATTCTGAGCACATATGCGTGATAAAATTTAAAGTCTAAGCACATATATGAAGGATGTGGGGGGGGGGGGTCCTAGGTTATTTATCCTATTGGATCACATCGGTACAATACCCGATAATCACTCCTCATAAGAGGGGCTACACGTGGCATTAGCGCACCGGTCATCACATCCATATCTACCCTTTTCCCACCCCTTAGCGGTTATTAAGAGAGTGTTATTTAGCGACCTCTACGCGTGCTGTTACCCGTCCCTTCTTAATGATCCTGGAGGAATTTAGGACCTCTACCTATAGACAACTCTAGATAGACCCCTAAGTTTTAAAGGAGAAAATACTAAGGCGACAAGTAAGAATACATATGACTTCATCAGGCAAAACAGGAAGGAGCGAATAAGAGGCTCAAGTTTATCTCCGCAGATAATGCATGCAAACAACATGACTCAGACACAAATAAGGGCATTATTATTAATGAGGATCCTAGGGCATGACGTCGAGGTGAGTATCAGAACATAAGAGATATGCCATTTTATTTTATGAACTCAGAAGCAGGGCCTAATCAATTTGCCTAATGATTTTAAGCCTGTTAAGCATTAAGCAGTAAACACAAAGAGGCAGTTTTTAGTTTTATAATAATTAGTTACCTAAGGCTTGCCTAGGCATGGGATAATGCACAATTGTTACTAGAATTATAAAAACAGTGTGGGAATTATTTTACCTAAAGAATACTGTTCTAAGTGTTAAGAGATACAAGATTATAACGAGTTTTACTTGAACAGAATAATTAAACGTGAGGCTGTTTTATATCCTTTTTTCATGCATCAGTAGTTTAACTAGGTGTAACTAAGT
Source organism: Nicotiana undulata (assembly GCA_005239495.1). Taxonomy (NCBI): domain Eukaryota; kingdom Viridiplantae; phylum Streptophyta; class Magnoliopsida; order Solanales; family Solanaceae; genus Nicotiana; species Nicotiana undulata. Next base: position 73,033 of record ML245001.1, read on the forward strand.
GATTACAAACAAGATCCTAAACATGGTGTCTAATATGCACGTATAGAATGCAGAATGGTTTATATGCAGAATTTTCTAAGCAGGATTTCTAAGTGCTCACAGGGTTACAACATTATTAGACATGATTGCATGAGTATCAGTTTATATTAGTGTTATCATTTATCCTAGAGACAAGATTTCTAAGTCATAACAATAGTGTCAGAATGAGATGCTGAAAACAGTATACATGAAACCTAGGAGCATGGGATCTAAATGATATGCATTGCATGTATTGGTCCTAAACATGGATTCTAATGCGCATCCAGGAAATGTAAACCTAAGCATGGTTTCTACCCTTTGATATAGATAACCTATACATCTACCCTTCCCTTTTCACTATCCGTCCCCAATATTTGTTTACAATAAATTATTACAAACCAGTATTGAATGGATTACATAAGTAAATAAGGAAAATAAGAAGTTACACTATAGGGAGCGTACAAATAGGCCCAGATTTCCAAAACCTCAACTGCTCAGATTGATTCATAGAGGGGAAAAACTTAAAGGTCTAAGAGTATAGTGAGAGTGCTTGACATAGTTTGAAAAGGTTTAAGTAGGAAAACAGTTTGAAAAGACACTTGCTTGAAGTAGTTTTGTAAAACAACAGAGGAGTTATTCAATGAGACAGTTTCAAAAGAGTAGGGCAATCAAGAAACAATAGACCAACCTCAGAACCAAGACAGGTTCAACATCACACATAGAACAAAGAAACAAGATAGGCCTAGCACCACAAGCCTTCACACAAGGGTAATGGGGAATTGGGGACAAGTAGAGCACATAGGTAAACACATAGATACAGGAGCACTTAAGTACATAATCAACAATATACTAAGGGGTTAAGGTACAACATGAGCTTTAGAGTTAACACAGAACCATGCAACTTAGGGTACAAGTTGTCTTGCCAAAGACAAGTTCATACTAAACTAGTTAAGCATACAAGGGAATAGAGTTACATTGAGCCATACTATAGAAATGGGGGATGATATTTCATAAGCATGCTGATTCTAAGGGGATGGGACATATTAAGAAGCATTTTGATAAAGCAGTAAAGTAGACATATTAATTGCAAGTTGAACAACAAAACCACAAGTAAAAACAGACTAGAAACGGGATGAATTGAAGTAGTAAAAGAAACATATTATTTTTGAGACTTAAATTGAAATCAGGACATACTAGTATAGAAGATACTAAACACGGAAGGAAGAACCAAAGAGCATAGTAATCATCCTTGGCTTACAACCGGCTGACTTAGGACAATATGCAAGTAACTAGAGAAAAGAGAGAGAGTAGAAAGTTTTGATTGTGAGAGAGTTTTGAACAATGTGTTCGTTTCCCCCAGTTAATGAGAGAACATGTGTATATATACAGTTTGAAACTAGGTAGAAATAAGGTAAGAGTCCATAGTCAAGCAATAATTAGGGAATCAGAATCAATCAACACAAAATCAATTTAAGTGCTTTCTCCAATTAAGGAGTTAAATTTCAAACGGTAATGGACATGTAATCAATAAGGAAAGATACCATATGAATATGAATATGACACATAAGGAAATACTAAGGGGTTAAGGTACAACATGAGCTTCAGAGTTAACACAGAACCAAGTAACTTAGGGTACAAGTTGTCTTGCCAAAGACATGTTCATACTAAACTAGTTAAGCATACAAGGGAACAGAGTTACATTGAGCCATACTATAGAAAGGGGGGATAATATTTCATAAGCATGCTGATTCTAAGGGGAGGGGACATATTCAGAAGCATGCTGATAAAGCAGTAAAGTAGACATATTAATTGCAAGTTGAACAACAAAACCTCAAGAAAAAATAGACTAGACACAAGATGAATTGAAGTAGTAAAAGAAACATATTGTTTTTGAAACTTAAATTGAAATCAGGACATACCAGTATAGAAGATAGTAAACACAGAAGGAAGAACCAAAGAGTATAGTAATCAGCTTGGCTTTCAGCCGACTGACTTAGAACAATATGCAAGTAACCAGAGAAAAGAGAGAGAGTAGAAAGTTTTGATTGTGAGAGAGTTTTGAACAATGTGCTCGTGTCCCCTTGTTAATGAGAGAACATGTGTATATATACAGTATGAAACTAGGAAGAAATAAGGTAAGAGTCCATAGTCAAGCAGTAATTAGGGAATCAGAATCAATCAACACAAAATCAATTTAAGTGCTTTCTCCAATTAAGGAGTTAAATTTCAAACGGTAATAGACATGAATCAATAAGGAAAGATACCATATGAAGATGAATATGACACATAAGGAAATAATTTCAGCATAGTAAAAGTATAAGACATGTAATCAAATAAGGAAAGATACCATATGAGGATGAATATGACACATAAGGAAATAATTTCAGCATAGTAAAAGTATAAGACATGTAATCAAATAAGGAAAGATACCATATGAGGATGAATATGACACATAAGGAAATAATTTCAGCATAGTAAAAGTATAAGACATAATAAAGGCTAAGTTCAGAATATTCCAATTAAGGAAAGACTTGGGAATCAGTTTAACAGCTTGGTCTACTATAGAATAATGTAAGAAAATATCTTAAAGGTCAAAATCAATAGAGAATTCACAAGAAATCAGTGAAGGATCAATCAAAGAGATTCAAAAATAGCAACTAGTATTGATTTAGGAGAAATTAATACCAACTTATGAGAATAAGCGGAATAAACACACATTAGGCAAAAATCAGAAACCCTAATCACACAAAATTAGGGGTTCACATATAACATAGTAAATGATTAAAGGACTTAGCAGAATAAACATGGTATAATCGACAAAAACAAAGAGTCAAAAACCCTAATGATCATAGTAGCAAGAATCACATTGAAAATAGTAACAATTAGAGGGATTAATAGAACAAGCACAATATAAGCGGAAGAAACAAAGAATCAGAAAGACTAATGAGAAAAAAAAGAGGGTAAAATCATAGAAACTTATAAAGTTCATGAGAAACAAGCACATATACTGATTAGGCGAGCATATTATCAAAGAAAGACTCAGAAACCCAGGATTAGGACTAAGAACTTTAGGATTTTTAAACATAATAACTCAGAAAAAAGAGGAAACTTAAATAAACGTTTAAACATAGTGAAAATCATAAGATAATACTTAAATCAGAAAGGAAAAGCCATTTTTAAAACGGGGTCGAGAAACCCTAGTTTGAAAACGAAGAGCCATTTTAGGAAAAATCAAAAAATCTTTAAGGAAAACAACAAAATAGCTCAGAATATACCCAGATCCATTACATATCTTAAGAAATCAAGACTAATAGTTAGGGCTTCAGATAGATAACCCAAAGAGGAAGAGAATCGGCTTAAAAAACCACAGATTCTAGCTGGAGGTGACAAGATCTTACTCGGACAGGCCAAGATCGGCCTGAGAATGACATGAAAAACCATGGGGTGTGTTGAACCGCCTTCTGGTTCCTTTGAGGACCTCAAGGCAGCAATAACCCGGCATAGGAAGGATCAATGAGGGCCGGGATGATGGTGAGACCACCGTAGTTACCGGCGAGTGACGACCGGTGAGAGCTTACGTTAATAGAGAGAGTTTGAGAGATGTGTAACGACGGAGAGAATAGAGAAATGAGAGGAAGGAATGAGGGTTTGGGGGGGGGGGGGGTAGATTTAGGATTATTTAA
>ML245001.1:76795-98026 GCA_005239495.1 Nicotiana undulata
GGGGGGGGGGGGGTTAGTCTTAGGATTAATTAAGGCAAGAAGGGATCTGGACCGTTGATTAAAATGATCAACAATCCAGATTAAAAGGGTATTGGGTCAGGTGTATTTAAGTGGATTGGTCCTGGGTTTGGGTTGTTTTAATTGGGGTTGGGGTCAGATTTATTAGGCTAGAATTGAAACAAAAATGGCCATTTGTTATATACACATTGTAAATTAATTGAACAATTTACAAAAAAAGCTGTTAATTATAAAAAATGAATTTTATACGTAGAAGATAATTTAAAAATGTTCATTTAGTATTTAAAAAAATACAAATAATTAATTTCTGGATGAAAATAGTATGAAATCATATGATTGGGATATAATTGCAAAGTGATTGCAATTATAGCCAACAAGGTGCCAATTTGGCTAATTATGAAATAATTTGGTCTTAATAGGACCAAAAAATAATACATTAAATCAAGAAATGCTTTTGAGATCATTTGTGATGCAATTTTATAATTATTTATCGGAAATAAAATGCTGAATAAATTAATAAAAATATAGGGACATTGTAGAAAAATGCCAATTGCTATTAATGCATGATTTTGAGGATATATATGCAATAAAAAATATATTTTGGGAAAAATTGGGTATCAACAACTGCCTCTCTTTACCCGGAAAGGATGAAAGAGTTTGTCGGGTAAAGATATGATGGCCAATTTGACAGAGCAAAATGATTCGAGAGATTTAGGCCGCACCCTGGCTTCTGAGCTGCCTACATATCCCTGGTTTTACAGGAATCAAGCCATATGTAGTTCCAGAGTCATCGGTGAAGCATACCGGTGAATCCATTACAAGAACGGACAAAACATATAGGGTTGGATGAGTGAATGGTTTATGGATGAAGTTAGGTTTGATATGGCTGGGAGGATTAGAGCGGGATCGCTCCTGCTGGGATAGCCGCCGCTCGCTGGGTTACCTACAAATGAAAGTAATACAAGTGTATACTGTGCATAAATTTAAACATGATGCAAGTTCTCATTGGACTATGAAAGTTGTCTTTGGACTGTTAAGGATGACGTCCTCAGACCATGATGTCCTGGGCCATGAATTGTTTGATGAGGGATTCGCAAGCCATGAAATGATGTTCTCGGGCCATAAAAATGGTGCCTCCGAACCATGTCACCTTTGAATAATGATATGAAAAATTGAGAGATCCTCAGGCCATGACATGACGTTCTCGGGCCATGAAGATGGTGCCTCCGAACCATGTCACCTTTGAATAATGATATGAAAAATTGAGAGATCCTCAGGCCATGACATGACGTTCTCGGGCCATGAAGATGGTGCCTCCGAACTATGACGTCTTTGGATAGGTTGGAGATATTTCAGCCCATGAGATGCAATAATATGACTTCCACAAGACATAGCTTAGTCTTGGGAAATGGAGGGAAGAGCTTAGCCCGGAGGAGAAACGAAGTAAATAATGCTCGAGAGACAGCGCTTAATCTCGCTGAAAAGTAAATCGGAGGCAGAGCTTAGCCTCATGCAGGGTAGGAAGGCAGAGAGTAGCCTAATGCAAATGGAAGGCAGAAGATTAGCCTTATGCAAAGGAAGGCAGAAAATTAGCCTTATGCAGACGGAAGGCAGAGGAGTAGCCTTATGCAAACGGAAGGCAGAAGTTTAGCCTTATGCAAGGGAAGGCAGAAAATTAGCCTTATGCAAAGGAAGGCAGAAAATTAGCCTTATGCAGACGGAAGGAAGAAGAGTAGCCTTATGCAAACGGAAGGCAGAAGTTTAGCCTTATGCAAATAGAGGTAGAGCTTAACCTCATGCAGATGGAGACAGAGCTTAGTCTCATGCAAATGAAGGCACAACTTAGCCTTATGCAGAGGAAGACAAAAAATTAGCCTTATACAGACGGAAGGCAGAAGAGTATCCTTATGCAAACGGAAGGCAGAAGTTTAGCCTTATGAAAATGGAGGTAGAGCTTAACCTCATGCAGATGGAGACAGAGCTTAACCTCATGCAGATGGAGACAGAGCTTAGCTTCATGCAGGAGATTAAATGATAAATGACAATAAAACTTCTTAGCTGGTAGCGGGCTTTGGTGTTGTGACTGTTGTGGGCGTTGTGACTATGGGGCATTGTTTGTTTGTGATGATAGCAAATATCGGCCAGTGCGATGGTTTCGAGGACTATGACTATGAACGTGATCGTTCCTTGGGAAGACGGTAAATTTTGGCTTTTGCAACTATGTGGAGATTTGTGACTTCTCTGCGCGTTTATTCTTTGTTCCTGCATCTAAAGAAAAATCATGAGTTCTCTAAATGGGGGAGGTTGGTTCACATCCTTGCTGGTTTTTCTCGACTCGTATGCTTGGTCTGATGATCCTGTCCATATTATCGGGGTAGGTTTGCTGAACAGATCTATATTTAAAAAATAAGCATGCATGATTTTGTAAAACATAACATAAATATATATTTTCAAAAAATTTAGATGAACCGACGATCGTGACACAGTTCAAGACATTGCAACCTCTCATGCTACGGAATTTTGAGGGTCCTCCTCAAAATTCTGCCCCACTGACGACTTTGACTACTGCGCATGCTGCGATTGGCTGAACTTGCTTCAGAATTTTGAGGGTCCTCCTCAAAATTCTGAGGGTCCTCCTCAAAATTCTGCCCCAGTCCAATTGCGGGGAAAATGAATTTTGTATTGAATTATGACCAAACCCATAGGGCTGCCTATGTATCCCCTCTTAAACGAGAATCAGGTCAGGCGTAGTTCAATTTACATCATCGAGAGAAGCATATAAAGTTACACATAATATCGTTTCACTGCATCTGAATTGATTGGCTTTGGCCAGACTTCTCCGTCCATTTCTGCCAGTATAAGTGCTCCTCCGTTCAATACTCGGTGAACCATATACGAACCTTGCCAGTTAGGAGAGAATTTCCCTTTGGCTTCATCTTGATGTGGAAAGATTTTCTTTAACACCAGCTGCCCCGGTGTGAACTGTCTTGGCTTGACTCTTTTGTTGAAGGCTCTGGACATCCTGTTCTGGTAGAGTTGATCATGACATATTGCATTCATTCTTTTTCCGTCTATGAGGGCTAGTTGCTCATACCGGCTCTTTACCCATTCTGCATTGCTGAGCTCGGCTTCTTGTATGATTCTTAAGGAAGGGATTTCTGCTTCGGCAGGAATAACGACTTCCGTACCATAAAACAACAAGTAAAGAGTTTCCCCAGTTGATGTACGGACCGTGGTGCGGTATCCCAGTAAAGCAAATGATAACTTCTCGTGCCACTGTCTGTGCTTTTCTATCATCTTCCTCAATATCTTCTTGATGTTCTTATTGGCAGCTTCTACAGCCCCATTCATCTGAGGTCTATAGGCTGTGGAATTCTTGTGCTTGATCTTGAAAGTCTCGCACATAGCTTTCATCAGGTCACTGTTGATATTGGAGCCATTGTTGGTGATGAATGACTCTGGAACTCCGAACCAACAAACAATACGGTCGCGGAAAAAGTCTTCCACGACTTTCTTAATCACTGCTTTGTAAGATGCTGCTTAGACCCACTTAGTGAAATAATCAATTGCTACCAAGATAAACCTATGTCCATTCGAGGCGGTAATCTCAATCGGTCCAATGACGTCCATTCCCCAGGCGGCGAACGGCCAAGGTGAGCTTGTTGCATTGAGCTCATTTGGGGGTACCTTTATCATATCTGCATGCACCTGACATCGGTAGCATTTTCGGACATACTAGATGCAGTCCGTTTCCATGGTCATCCAGATTTAACCGGCTCTAAGTATTTTCTTAGCCAAGACAAAACCATTCATATGTGGGCTGCAGGTCCCAGCATGTATCTCTTCAAGTAATTTGGAGGCTTCTTTTGCATCAACACACCTCAATAATCCCAAATCGGGAGTTCTCCTGTACTGGATTCCTCCGTTGTGAAAGAAACTGTTGGACAATCTCCGGAGCGTGCATTTCTGAGTATGTATTGCAAGCTCTGGGTACTCTCCCTTTGTCAAGTGTTCCTTGATGTCGTGGAACCATGGTTTTCCATCTGCTTCCTCTTCAACATGGGCACAATAGGCCGACTGGCTATGTATCTTCACTGGAATAGGGTCAATGAAGTTCTTATCTAGATGTTGTATCATGGATGATAAAGTGGCCAATGCATCGGGGAACTCGTTCTGAATTCTGGAGACGTGCCGAAATTCCATCTTCGTGAACCTCTTTCTCAATTCCTGCCCATGGTGCAGATACGACAGTATCTTGGAATTCTTAGTAGCCCATTCTCCTTGTACTTGGTGTATTAGCAGATCTGAATCACCAATTACTAGCAACTCCTGGATATTCATGTCAATGGCCATGTTGAGCCCTAGGATGCAGGCTTCATATTCCTCCATATTGTCGGTGCAGGGGAATCTGAGTTTAGCAGATACCGAATAATGTTGATCAGTTTCTGATACTAGGACAACTCCAATGCCGATTCCTTTGAAATTTTCCGATCCATCGAAGAACATTCTCCAACCGTCATAGGATTCTACAATGTCTTCTCCTATGAATGACACTTCTTCATCGGGAAAATACGTTTTCAGGGGTTCGTATTCTCCATCCACGGGGTTGTCAGCAAGATGGTCTGCCAACGCTTGTCCCTTGACTGCTTTCTGAGTCACATAGATAATGTCGAACTCACTTAACAGGATTTGCCACTTGGCTAGCTTGCCAGTGGGCATGGGCTTCTGAAAGATGTACTTCAAGGGATCCATCCTTGATATGGGGTATGTGGTGTAGGCACAGAAGTAATGCCTCAACTTCTGGGCTACCCAGGTTAGAGCACAACAGGTACGTTCCAGTAGAGAATACCGTGCCTCGTATGGAGTGAACTTCTTACTCAGATAATAAATAGCCTGCTCTTTTCTCCCTGTCTCGTCGTGATTCCCCAGAACATAGCCGAGAGCTCCATCTAATACTGCGAGGTAGAGTAGCAAAGGTCTACCTGGCTCTGGCGGTACCAAGACTGGCGGTGTTGACAAGTATTCCTTGATTTTGTCGAAGGCCTTTTGACAATCCTCGGTCCATTTGGTCGTAGCATCTTTCTTCAGCATCTTGAAGATTGGTTCGCATATGACCGTGGACTGGGCTATGAACCGACTGATGTAGTTAAGGTGGCCCAGGAAACTCATCACATCTTTCTTATTCCTTGGCGGTGGTAACTCTTGGATGGCTTTGACCTTTGATGGATCCAATTCTATCCCTCGGCGGCTGACAATCAACCCAAGCAATATTCCAGCGGGAACCCCATAAGCACACTTTGCGGGGTTTAATTTCAAGTTGTATTTCTGCAATCTGCTAAAGAACTTCCTCAGATCTGCTATGTGGTCGGTGACTTTCTTGGACTTGATAATGACGTCATCCACATACACCTCGATCTCTTTGTGTATCATGTCATGGAAGATAGTGGTCATAGCTCTCATGTAGGTGGCCCCATCATTCTTTAGTCCGAATGACATTATCTTATAGCAGTATACTCCTCACGGTGTGATGAAACCCGTTTTCTCAGCATCTTCCTCGTCCATCCAAATATGATGGTACCCGACGAAACAATCCACGAAAGACTAAAGTTCATGCTTGGCGCAATTGTCAATCAGGATGTGTATGTTTGGCAATGGGAAATCATCCTTCGGATTGGTCCGGTTGAGATCCTAGTAGTCGACACAAACTCTAACCTTTCCATCCTTCTTCGTCACTGGCATGATGTTAGATAGCCATGTCGGATACTCAACTACCCTGAGAACCTTGGCGTTGATTTCCTTGGTAACGTCCTCACTGATTTTCAAACTCATGTCAAACTTGAACTTCCTGAGCTTTTGCTTACTGGTGGACACACTGGATTGGTTGGCAATTTCTGAGACACAATGGATGTACTCAGACCAGTCATATCGTCGTACGACCATGCAAATATGTCCTCATACTCTTTCAAGAACTATGTGTATTCCTCTTTCTCTGATGGTGATAAATGGATGCTGATACGAGTTTCTCTGACATTTTCTGAATCTCCTAGGTTGACTACCTCGGTCTCGTACAGGTTGGACTTAGGTCTATTCTCAAAATTCTTGACTTCTTTGATAATTTCATCATGTATATCATCCTCTTCTTCTGAATCAATGTCCTTTTGTTGCGTTGTATCGTTGTATGTCACGGTCATTGGTTCATCAAGACAAGTTATAGTAATGCTGTATAGATAAAGTAATGAGAGAAAAAATGATAATAATAAATATTGATTCATAAAAACATAAAAAGTGCTTTTGATAAATTGAACAAATGTTTTAGAACATTGAAGATCTTATTGCAGAAACGGAAATGCGAAAAGGAAATCATTTAGCAAATGAAAATAAACAATGCTTGTTCAGCCTTGCTACCCTGGGACTTGTCGGGCCCTAGCTGTTCTGATAGTCCAGTTCTTAAGCAATGATCCTTCGCTCACGACTTGAATGAAAGGGCCTTCCTCCTCCTCCTCCTAAAAAATGACGCAACAGTCCATATCATCATCTTCCAAGAGTAGATCCTTCAAGGCTGCCAGTGCTTATTCTTCTTCCGACCCCCATATTATATCGGCTTGTTGAAAGGTATGCTCCAGATGCGGTATCGGCTGTTCCAATGGGTAATAAGGATCGCGCCATGGTGGCGACCAGTTCTTGTATTTTTGCCATGTGTATTTGTATCCCAGCCCAAAAGTGGTGCCATGGCGTTTAAGCTGTATTGGCTTGGAGATCCCTTGAAGATTCTTGCAGAGTCCTCTGCCAGGCTTGTACCCACTCCAGTTCAGTATGATTTCAATCTTATCGTCCCACCATTTGTCTTTGTCTATTGCGTTGACCCGTTCGATGTGGGGGTAGGTCTCTCCACCCAGCCTTCTTCTACCTTCAACCACCGAGATGGTCTGAAGTCTATAGATAGGGTTGCTTCGATCCCCATGGATGATTACTTCCTGATGGTTCCATTCGAACTTCACTGCCTGATATAAGGTTGATGCCACAGCCCCAGCGGCATGTATCCACGGCCGTCCCAATAACAAGTTGTAGGATGCCGATATGTCTATAACCTTAAAATCAACCTCGAACCATGTAGGTCCCATTTGCAAAAACAGACTGATCTGACCAATGGTAGACCTCTGAGAACCGTCAAAATCTTTTACACTCATAGACCCTTCTCTGACCTCGTACAATCCCTTACCCAATTTCTTGAGCGTTGTCAATGGACAGATGTTGAGGCTAGATCCCCCGTTAATAAGAATTCTGGTGATGAAGTGGTCCTCACATTGCACAGTGATGTGTAGTGCTTTGTTGTGACTTAACCCTTCAGGTGGCAGCTTGTCCTCATGGAAAGTGATCATATGACTCTCCAACACCTGACCTACCATATTGGCCATTTCCCCGCATGTGATGTTATTTGGCACATATGCTTCGTTTAGCACCTTCATCAAAGCAGTTCTATGCATCTCTGAATTCTGTAGCAATGACAGAATGGATATCTGGGCTGGGGGTTTTGTTCAACTGATCAATGATTGAGTAATCTTTGGCTTGCACCTTCCTCCAAAGATCATCTGGGTCTGTCTCGATGATGGGTGGCCTGTTGGAAGCCTATTTGCTGGATTCTGCCAAGTATTCAGGAGTATAGACCATGCCAGTTCTTGTCATTCCCTATGCAGCAGTAGCTTCTTCTATCTTGACTTTGCGTTTCCTTCTTGCCTCAGCTACATAATCCCAAGTTACAACGTTGGTGTAAAAGGGTAGCGTGGTTGACATCGCCATTGTGATTGGTGAAACTACTTTCACTTTGAACGGAACTGGTGCCTTAGCAGGTGGCATAACTTCAACCTCGAACGACACCAGTGCGTCTGCAGGTGGTGCTGCTTCAAACTCAAATGGGACTGACGCCGTTACCTCAACATCTCCGGATGGCTGAATCTGCAATATGATAAGATTAAGAGTGACTGCTGGCTTCTTTGGGTCATCACCTTCTATTATCAACCCGATCGACCCCTCTGGGTCCCAATATTCTTCTATCTCGATCATGTTGATACCTCCACCCTTATGGTCTGGGAGCGGATTTTTGCGGACATTGGGAGTAGATTCCTTTGCTAGAATGACCTTATTATCAATCAGAGACTGTATCTTATCTTTCAGTGAGCGACATTCATCAATCGTGTGTCCCTTCATGCCGGAATGGTATTCACAGGTCTTATTTGGATTAACCCATTGAGAGGGATTCTCAAGGGTCACAGCAGGGACATGAGTGACATAACCAGCAACTTTCAGTCTTTCATACAACTGGTCAATAGGCTCAGCAATGGCAGTGTATTGTTTGGGAGACCTGCGATCAAAGTTGGGTCAAGGTATTGGAAAATTTTGCGAGCAGGGGATGATTGGAAATGAGATGGTTGAGAGTTGTAGGTATGGTAAACAAGAGCTGGTTGGGAACATCTAGGAGAAGTAGGCTGATAATTAGGTGGTGGGGATGGCTGATATGTTGGTGTGGGTGCTGACTGGTAGGTGGGTGAGGGTGCTTGGTATGTTGGTGAAGGAACTGGTTGATATTTGAGCGGGGGTGTTTGGTAGGTTTGATATTTCAGTGGGGATTTAGCCCTTTGTGCAACCATTACATCTCCCACATCTCTCCTTTTGGACACACCGCCAGATTGCAGCGCCTTGTTCGTAGCCTGCAACGCTTCAAAATTGGTAATCATTTCGCTTTTGATCCCCTTTTCATTCTCTCACCTAACTTGATAATGTTAGAGAATTTGTGGGTTTCAATCACCATCAGCCGCTCATAATACTGCGGGTCTTGTGCTCGGACAAAGAATTTGTTCATTTGTTCTTCCTCTAGGGCGGACCCAACTTTAGCTGCTTCAGATCTTCAACGAGTAACATATTCGCGTAAAGTTTCCGTGGGCTTCTTCTTAAGATTCTGATTATAGAACACATCTGGCGTATTCTCCGTATTGAACCTGAATCGGTCCATGAAGTCTGATGCCATGTTCACCCAATTGGACCACTTCTTAGGGTCTTGGCTGATGTACCAAGATAGATCATCCCCTGTGAGGCTCCTCATAAATAACTGCATAAGAATATTTTCATCTCTTCCTACTCCTACCAACTTATCACAGTAGGTCCTCAGATGGACCCTCGGATCACCTGTACCGTCGAACATCTCGAACTTAGGAGGTTTATATCCCTTGGGTAGTTTGACATCGGGATGTATGCAGAGGTGTTCATAGTTCAGCCCTTCAACTCCCTTGCTTCCTTCAACATCTTGAACTCGGCTAGTCAGCTTCTTAAGTTCTTCAGCCAAATTCTTGATAAGCAAATCCTTCTCACTGGATTCAGGTGTGTATGAAATGGGTTGGGTGGAGTGTGGCAGAGTTTCCACGTAGATGGGGTTGCTGTGATGGCCTGGCGCCTGGGTATAGAGGTGGTCATTTGTGGAGTTTTGTGGTTCAGGGATGATTAGTGGGGTCTTTCTCAGAGTGTGGTAGGTGTTGCATTGTGGTGGAATAGTTGGGTTTTTCGGTGGAGTTGTGTGATGAGTTGTGGGAGGATTCTGGTTGTTTGGTGTGTTCTGAGTAGGTATGAGGTTTTGGGTGTTTGGATGATTGACGTCTGGAATACTGAGTGAGAAGGATAGATTTTCCAGATTTCGGACAAGCTCAAGCTCCCCTTGGAGCTTCAACAACCTTTGCTCGAGTTGTGTCATAGCCTCATTCTGAACCTGAGTACCTTGACTTTCAGTAGCTTCTGTTCGTTCAACTAGCGTTGTGTTGTCTTTCCTAATATCTTCCATTTTGCCTTTGCCTTTGCTTTTTCTCTTAGGTGGACTAGGAGGAGGAGAAGGCGGAGGGCCCCTGGATCTTATATAGTATGATGATGATGCCAGAATGCACGAACCAACCTTTAGGGAGGGGAATAATCAAAATAAAGAAAACAAAAACAAAAACAAAAGGTAGCCAAGTCAGTGAGGGTTATGAAAAGTATTAAAGTATTTAAACACATAGTGCGGGAATATAAAATGCGTCCTAATTTGGGAGCCTCGATGTGCCCAAGGTAGGCCTAGCGACAAATTGATTTGGAGAACTTGGATGCCAAAATGCCTCATTTCATTAATATAAAAATAGACGAACCCAATAACGACACTAAAATGATAAGCAAGAAATAAAGTCTCTAATGGCCATTGGCCTTATTACATTGATAAAGCGAAAAAGGAAATCCTATCCTACTTGGTCCCAAAAGGACCTTCCCCAGATTCGGCATCCTTGATCCCATCGAACAGGTTCCCCAGCTCGCGCAGTCCTAGAAGTAGGTACGCTCTGGCCAAATATCTGCCTTCATTCCCCTCAGCTTTCTGACAGTCTTCAACTCTCTTGATGATCTTGCCTTCCAGCTAGACTATGCCCCGCTCTAAGTATTCCGGCTTCTTGTTGGAATGGACGGTCGTGTCTTTCCATTCTTCAATCAATATCTTGTTGGTTTCATGTATCTCACGGTGCTCATTTTCACATTCATGAATCCTCTTGCGCAACCGACTGTACTTGACCTGAGCCTCGACGCTTTCGTCTATGATTATGTGGCCTCGGCTGATCCCTGGCCTGATTAACCCATCCAAGTCGTCTTCTAACCACCCTGAGTAGAAATGTGTGCAGCCTGCACGGTACGTGTCTAGTTCAACTGTATTCTTCTCCATTATAATCTTACAGTGCCGCATATGTTGGGCTTGTCACTTGTAGGGTATGTCATCATCCTGAAAGTCAGCTCAGAAATGGCTTATCTTGTCGACCCTTGGTACAATTTTCTTTCTGCCTGCTTGTCTCATAACTCGGAGAGGAACATAAGGATATATTCCTCTCAGCCCAATTAGCACCAAGTGTGGTGCATCCCTAGACCTGACAATGAATTCGTCCGTTGGAAACCACTCGAACATCCACTGTACCTGTTCCTCAGTTAGATTATCAAAGAACTCTACCCATTCCTTGGCAGTCTCTGGCTGAGCAAACCTATGGGGAATGTATGTCATCCGCTTAGGGTGATGGAAGGCAATGTGATCGTTCCATGCCCTTTGCAGAAATGCTTGCTGGTACTGACCCTTTTAGATGTTCTAAGAGCCACAATTGTAGTAACAGATTGCAACCCTCGAAGTGCTTAGCTCCTCTTTGACAGCGTTCTAAGGCTCGATAAATGTCTGAGATGATCATAGGGACGATGCTAAAGGCTTTCCCATCAATCCCCTCCATCAAAGTCTTGGTTACCATAGCTAATCTAGTGTGAATCCTTTCCTTCTTTGTTGGAAACACGATCAACCCCAGGAAGCAAACAATGAAGACAAATACCCTGTGGTGGATGTGTCCCAAGGACGTAATGGCAAATTCGTCGTGGTGAGTACGGTTCCATTTTCTATGACCGTAACTTTCATATAAGTACTCAAAAGGTATGTATGACTGCTTCAAACATTCCAACTCAATGCTCTTCTTTAGACCCATCATTTTCAGAAAACTCTTGCCTGTGCAGTTCTCAGGCACCAATAACCCGGGGGTTTCCCAGACTAACCCAGTTAGTCCACCTATTTCCTCTAGCAACAGTGTCATCTCAATGGCCCCAAAGCAGAAGACGGCTCATTCGCTATCCCAAAACAAGGTGACAGCCTCGATCAACATATTGTTGGGTTGGATGTCTAGGAGAGACGGTAAGTTACCCAGGTACTTCTTGATAAGTTTATTATCGCTAGAGTGAAGATCCTCCCACCAGTTTAGGAGCTTTGGGTGGATATTGCTGACCATGCTGAATCTAGGGACTTCGTGCCTCATATTTCTGCAAGACAAACATAGTTAGGCCCTTACCTCACCAAATTTGACTACTTATACATTTATGATCAGCATACAAGCACTTAGTTCTCCAAATAAATGCACATAACGTGATTATGTTCGTTGGGATTATGAATAACCCGGTAGACTTTGGACAAGGCTATCTTAAAGGGTCATTGTGCGGAAAACACATTAACCCGGCTAGGTTACACCATGATGCTTGTACAATATAACAAAGAAAGGTTTTCTATGGGGTCTTAGACTGGTACCCTTGAGCGGACAACTCAAGGGGGAAGGCATGGAATCGTCGGCTGCACCGCTGATCGACTAGTTTTACCGCAAATAAACCTTTCCGAATTTAGGGGCGATATAAAATAGGAAGAGCGCAACCACTCATCAAGCGTTGCTATAGGATTTGTATTGGCACGAGTGGAGTATGACGTTGAGCATGATTATGCAATAAATAAGCAATAAAGGCATGTAGTCATGTATTTGCACGTTGTGAAAGAAGTAAATACAACAATTGTAATTTAAAAACGATTACAAAGGGAAATAAGGAAACATGTTAGTTTGCTTTTGAGAAAGATTAAATACTTGAAGGAAATAAACAATTAATTGCACATAAGGGGAAAGGGAAGAGGTACAAATATTAACAAAGTAGAGGTACAAATTCACAAAGCAGTTTGAAAATGGTAAAAGCCTAAAATCCCCAGCAGAGTCGCCATGCTATCGCGCCCCCTTTTTCCTTCTCCTTTCGGATCGGTCGGGGTTCTTGACATTATTGGGACAACTCGTTTTCTTTTGGGAAAGGGGCATATAAGGAATTGGAGAGTTTCAACCTAACGAGTTAAGGTGCGCTAGGGCACCTATTAAGGGTCATTACAACACTAATTAGTTAACCAGAGATTGAGTAAGGGCTTGAAATTACTTCGAGGGGAAGGTGTTAGGCACCCCTCAAAGTCCACAACTGTGGTTCCCGGCCAAAACGTTTTGTGAATTTAGGTAAGTAGAAAATAAGTAATTAAAGCTTAAGAAAGTAAAGGGTTTTGAAGAGATTTGCAGTCTAAGCATACATGTGTAATAAAGATTTTGAAAAAAGGGTTAAAGTCTAAGTATGTATATAAGGTTATTGAAAGGTTTATATTCTGAGCACATATGCGTGATAAAATTTAAAGTCTAAGCACATATATAAAGGATAGTGGGAGTCCTAGGTTATTTATCCTATTGGATCACATCGGTACAATACCCGGTAATCACTCCTCAGAAGAGGGGCTACACGTTGCATTAATGCACCAGTCATCACATCCATATCTACCCTTTCCCACCCCTTAGCGGTTATTAAGCAAGTGTTATTTAGCAATCTCTATGCATGCTGTTACCCGTCCCTTCTTAATAGACCTGGAGGAATTTAGGACCTCTAACTATAGGCAGTTCTAGACAGACCCCTAAGGTTTAAAGGAGAAAATACTAAGGTGACAAGCAAGAACACATAAGACTTCAGCAAGCAAAACAGGAAGGAGCAAATAAGAGGCTCAAGTTTACCTCCGTAGATAATGCATGTAAACAACACGACTCAGACACAAATAAGGGCAGTATTATTAATCAGGATCCTAGGGCATGATGTCTAGGTGAGTGTCAGAACATAAGAGATATGCCGTTTTATTTTATGAACTCAGAAGCAGGGCCTAATCAGTTTGCCTACTGATTTTAAGCCTGTTAAGCATTAAGCAGTAAATACAAAGAGGCAGTTTTCAATTTTATAAGAATTGGTTACCTAAGGCTTGCCTATGTGTGGGATAATGCACAATTGTTACTAGAATTATCAAAACAGTGTGGGAATTATTTTACCTAAAGCATACTATTCTAAGTGTTGAGAGATACAGGATTATCACCAATTTTACTTGAATAGAATAATTAAACGTGAGGCTGTTTTATATCCTTTTTCATGCATCAGTAGTTTAACTAGGTGTAACTAAGCGAGTACGAACAAGATCCTAAACATGGTATCTAATATGCATGTATAGAATGCAGAATGGTTTATATGCAGAATTTCCTAAGCCGGATTTTTAAGTGCTCACAGGGTTACAACATTATTAGACATGCTTGCATGAGTATCCGTTTATATTAATGTTATCATTTATCCTAGAGACAGGATTTCTAAGTGATAATAATAGTGTCAGAATGAGATGCTGAAAATAGTATACATGAAACCTAGGAGCATGGGATCTAAATGCATGATATGGTTTGCATGTATTGGTCCTAAACATGGATTCTAATGCGCATCCAGGAAATGTAAACCTAAGCATGGTTTCTACCCTTTGATATAGATAACCTATACATCTAGCCTTCCCTTTTCACTATTTGTCCCCAATATTTGTTTACAATAAATTATTACAAACCAGTATTGAATGAATTACATAAGTAAATAAGAAAAATAAGAAGTTACACTATAGGCAGCCTACAAATAGGCCCAGGTTTCCAAAACCTCATCTGCTTAGATTGATTCATAGCCTTTCTCAATATCCAGGTGTATCAGAGTTCCCTAAGGACCTCAAAAGATCCAACCAGTGCTCACACCCAGATTTCACAACCATACTTGAGTAAGTGCAGTGTGGAAGAGCCATCTCTAATACATCAGAGTTCAGAGGGATCTCATAGGGATCCCTAAGCAGTCACACATTAGAGGGGAAAATCTTAAAGGTCTAAGAGTATAGTGAGAGTGCTTGACATAGTTTGAAAAGGTTTAAGTAGGAAAACAGTTTGAAAAGAGACTTGCTTGAAGTAGTTTTGTAAAACAACAAAGGAGTTATTCAATGAGACAATTTCAAAAGAGTAGGCAATCAACAAACAATAGACCAACCTCAGAACCAAGACAGGTTCATTATCACACATAGAACAAAGAAACAAGACATGCCTAGCACCACAAGCCTTCACATAGGGGTAATGGGGAATTGGGGACAGGTAGAGCACATAGGTAAACACATACATACATGAGAACTTAAGTACATAATCAACAATATACTAAGGGGTTAAGGTACAACATGAGCTTCAGAGTTAACACAAAACCAAGTAACTTAGGGTACAAGTTGTCTTGCCAAAGACAGGTTCATACTAAACTAGTTAAGCATACAAGGGAATAGAGTTACATTGAGCCATACTATAGAAAGGGGGGATAATATTTCATAAGCATGCTGATTCTAAGGGGAGGGGACATATTCAGAAGCATGCTGATAAAGCAGTAAAGTAGACATATTAATTGCAAGTTGAACAACAAAACCTCAAGAAAAAATAGACTAGACACAAGATGAATTGAAGTAGTAAAAGAAACATATTGTTTTTGAAACTTAAATTGAAATCAGGACATACCAGTATAGAAGATAGTAAACACAGAAGGAAGAACCAAAGAGTATAGTAATCAGCTTGGCTTTCAGCCGACTGACTTAGAACAATATGCAAGTAACCAGAGAAAAGAGAGAGAGTAGAAAGTTTTGATTGTGAGAGAGTTTTGAACAATGTGCTCGTGTCCCCTTGTTAATGAGAGAACATGTGTATATATACAATATGAAACTAGGAAGAAATAAGGTAAGAGTCCATAGTCAAGCAGTAATTAGGGAATCAGAATCAATCAACAAAAAATCAATTTAAGTGCTTTCTCTAATTAAGGAGTTAAATTTCAAACGGTAATAGACATGTAATCAATAAGGAAAGATACCATATGAATCTGAATACGACACATAAGGAAATAATTTCAGCATAGTAAAAGTATAAGACATGTAATCAAATAAAGAAAGATACCATATGAGGATGAATATGACACATATGGAAATAATTTCAGCATAGTAAAAGTATAAGACATGTAATAGAGGCTAAGTTCAGAATATTCCAATTAAGGAAAGACTTGGGAATCAATTTAACAGT
The DNA here is from genome assembly GCA_005239495.1 of Nicotiana undulata. Lineage (NCBI taxonomy): Eukaryota > Viridiplantae > Streptophyta > Magnoliopsida > Solanales > Solanaceae > Nicotiana > Nicotiana undulata. Next base: position 92,569 of record ML245001.1, read on the forward strand.
CTGGTCGACTATAGAATAAGGTAAGGAAATATCTTAAAGGTTAAAATCAGTAGAGAATTCACAAGAAATTAGTGAAGGATCAATCACAGAGATTCAAAGATTCAAAATAGCAAATAGTACTGATTTAGGAGAAATTAACACAAACTTATGTGAACAAGCGGAATAAACACACATTAGGCAAAAATCAGAAGCCCTAACCACACAAAATTAGGGATTCATATAGAACATAGTAAATGATTAAAGGACTTAGCAGAATAAACATGGTATAATCGACAAAAACAAAGAGTCAAAAATCCTAATGATCATAGTAGCAAGAATCACATTGAAAATAGTAACAATTAGAGGGATTAATAGAGCAAACACGATATAAGCAGAAGAAACAAAGAATCAGAAAGCCTAATGAGCAAAAAAATAGGGTAAAATCATAGAAACTTATAAAGTTCATGAGAAACAAGCACATATATCGATTAGGCGAGCATATTATCAAAGAAAGACTTAGAAACCCAGGATTAGGACTAAGAACTTTAGGTTTTTTAAACATAATAACTCAGAAAAAGAGGAAACTTAAATAAACGTTTAAACATAGTGAAAATCATAAGATAATACTAAAATCAGAAAGGAAAAGCCATTTTTAAAACGGGGTCGAGAAACCCTAGTTTGAAAACGAAGAGCTGTTTTAGGGAAAATCGGAAAATCATTAAGGAAAACAACAAAATAGCTCAGAATATACCCAGATCTATTACAGATTTTTAAGAAATCAAGACTAATAGTTAGGGTTTCAGAGAGATAACCCAAAAAGGAAGAGAATTAGCTTAAAAAACCACAGATTTTAGCCGGATGTGACAATATCTTACTCGGATAGGCCAAGATCGTCCTGAGAATGACATGAAAAATCATGGGGTGAGTTGAAACGCCTTCTGGTTCTTTTGAGGACCTCAAGACAACTGTAACCCGGCATAGGAAGGAGCCATGGGGGCTGGGATGGTGGTGAGACCACCATAGTTACCGGCAAGTGACGGCCGGTGAGAGCTTAGGTTAGCAGAGAGAGTTTGAGAGATGAGAGAGATGTGTAACGGCTGAGAGAATATAGAAATGAGAGGAAGGAATGAGGGTTTGGGGGGGGGGGGTAGTATTAAGATTAATTAAGGCAAGAAGGGATCTGGACTGTTGATTAAAATGATCAACAATCCAGATTAAAAGGGTATTGGGTCGGGTGTATTTAAGTGGATTGGGCCTGGGTTTGGGTTGTTTTAATTGGGGTTGAGGTCAGATTTATTAAGCTAGAATTGAAACAAAAGTGGCCATTTGTTAAATACCCAATGTAAATTAATTAAACAATTTACAAAAAAAGCTGTTAATTATAAAAAATGAATTTTATACGTAGAAGATAACTTAAAATGTTTATTTAGTATTTAAAAAAATACAAATGATTAATTTCTGGATGAAAATAGTATGAAATCATATGATTGGGCTATAATTGCAAAGTGATTGCAATTATAGCCAACAAGATGCCAATTTGGCTAATTATGAAATAATTTGGTCTTAATACGACCAAAAAATAATACATTAAATCAAGAAATACTTTTGATATCATTTGTGATGCAATTTTATAATTATTTATCGGAAAAATGCTGAATAAATTAATAAAAATATAGGGACATTGTAGAAAAATGCCATTTGCTATTAATGCATGATTTTGAGGATATATATGTAATAAAAAATATTTTTTGGGAAAAATTGGGTATCAACATGTGAGGACATGACCCGATCTACCTTTTTCGCTGCGGTGATGATTTTCGTCCGCCAGATAATGGATGACCTGTATCGCCTCCAACAAGACATGTCGCGCACGCCCGTAGCTAGACTGACTGATGTCCCGCGGGCCCCGGGAGTAGTTGAGGCAATTATGTATTCATGATGTCCTTTTTCGAGTCTGTATTTCAGTTTCCTGTTGCAGTCTGTTTAGTTTATTTTAAGTCTGTTGTATTTTTTTTTTAATTTTCAGGAACGTATGTCAGAGTCTTTTGTAATGAATGAAATTTGGAGTTTTATTTAATGAATAAAAAATTAAAAATCAAAATATTTATTTCCTTTTGTATTTATTTCTTGAACTACGTGATGATCTGATTCACGCGGCGTCGTGATACGTAGGCAATCTACATAGGATTCGATCATAGCCCTAAAAAGGGGGGAAAATAATCTAGGAGAAAAAAAGAGAGCAAATTCCGAAAGAAAAAGAGCAAAGAAAAAAAAGTTCAAATCTGAGAAACAACAAAAGCCGGGATGAAACACTCAACCGATGCAAAGCATGTATAAAACGTTTAACTGCCTAGGTGCATTGCATACCCCCAATGTGCGATTCCTTACGTGTTAAATGCCTCAATCTAACGGTTTTGTGGTTTTTCTCTATTTTGAGGTTTTGTTTTTTAGGTGGTTGGTTTTTGCGGTAATCTGGCTTCACACCCATACTTCACAAGGTTGAAAGGGTGTGTCGAAATGACGCCGGAATGTCACCTGCCAATCTTCAACCCTCCTAAGGATGACCCAAGCTCGGTCATCCCGACATTTGAGTCAGCCACGACTGAAGAGAACAGAATATTGCATCGCCGCATGTTGGAATGTGGGACACCTGGTCTAATGGTAGGGAACCCCCCAGCACCATCCCTGGTTTTCCCGAGTTGGTTCCCAGAACAGGTGGAACTTCCAATATCCGTATAAGTTACCCGGCCACCCCGTTCGGGTACCCAACTATATCAGCTCACTTCGCCAGAATGTCTTCTGGGGTTCGCCCCCAAGCACTATTTTCGGGAGTATCGTCCAATATATTTACCGCATCGCCAATCTCTGCCATGGCGCCGCCAACAATATCCGAGCCATCGGCTTTTACCTTCCAACCAGCATCGTTCCATTCAGCAACCTCGGTACGAATCTACCGCGGGACAAGAAAAATTTGTAAAAACCCCGACCAACAAGAGATTGCTCGAAAAATGAAAAGCTTTGAGCAGAGTCTCAAAAACATACAGGGCCTGAGTGGCCAGAAGAGTGTGTCTTATGCCGACTTGTGCATGTTTCCACACGTTCACCTGCCCCTCGGGTTTAAAACCCCCAAGTTCGAGAAATATGATGGACACAGGTATCCCATATCTCACCTAAAAAGATATTGCAATCAGTTGAGGGGAGCAGGCGGGAAAGAAGAGCTCCTAATGGATTATTTCGGAGAGAGCTTAGCTGGAACCGCGCCTGAGTGGTACATGGACCAGGATATCTCCCACAGGAACATATGGGACGACCTGGCCCGAGACTTTGTCAGACAATTTCAATATAACGTGGACATAGCGCCAGACAGGAACTCTTTGTCCAATCTCAAGAAAATATCTTTAGAAAGCTTCAGGGAATACGCTATTAAGTGGCGCGACCAAGCTTCCAGAGTAAAGCCTCCAATGGACGAGACAGAAATGGTCAATGTCTTCTTACAAGCTCAGGAGGTTGACTACTTCCAGAATATTATGTCCGCTATGGGCAAGCCATTTGCGGAAGCTATAAAGAATGGAGAGATGGTTGAAATGGTCTGAAAACAGGTCGCATCTTGAGCTAGTCGGCCATAAGATCAACTTCTCAGGCAATCCAGAGTGGGTCATGGAGTGCAGCTAATAGGAAAAAGAAAGAGGAAGTGGCAATGATGGCCTCCAGTATAAGGAACTCCCGTTAGCCCCGAGGCTATATTTTTGATACCCCACGACATTACTATCCCCACCAAGATGTGGCGTATGCCGTGATTCCTCAACCCTACCCAATAATGAATGCTCAGCCGTATGTCCGGCCCCAACAACACTATAATCAAAACCGAGCTCCACCACCAAGAAACAACCCTCCTCGCGAAGCTTAGTATAATCCTCACCCTCCGCAAAATAATCCCTGGGAGACACCCAGAAGGAGAACCTTTACACAATCGGTGAATCATACTTCAGCCTTTTCCCGAAGCAGGTCAAAATGGGTATGCTACAGCCTGTACCCCAAAACAGGAAAAACCCAGAATCCCCCTCTTACCGGACAGGTACTCAATGTGCTTATCACTCAGGGGCTGAGGGACATGATACTGAGGATTGCTGGACCCTCAAGCGGGCAGGTTAGAGCTTAATAGAACAAAAGAAGGTAGTACTAATGTAACGACCCATCCGGTCGTTTTGTGTGTTGGGACTCCGTTCCCATGAATGACTCTTCCCATAGCGACTACTCGTGCCTTATGACTTGTGTGGGCAGGTAGTTCGAGATTCAGAAGTGATTTGGCCAGTTCAGGAACACATGGTTCCTGAAGGCTAGCCTATTTGGCTGATTTTGGTTCTGAGCAGCATTTTGAACAAACGACCTCGGAATCGAGTTCTGACAGCTCCAACAGCTTCGGATGATGATTTTGGACTTGGGAGTGTGTTCTCCTCGGGTTTCTGATGACCCGGGAGTATTTCGGCACCTGAATTGGAATTCAGGATTTCATAAGATTTGGAATTCAGCCTGGAATTGGACCTCGTGATATCATGGTCCGAATGGAATTTCGGAACTGGAAATAGTTCCGTATAGTCATTTATGACTAGTCTGCAAAATTTGGAGTCATTCCGAGCAGTGTAGACCCGTTCGGCGTATTGATGAGCCATTTGATTTTTTCTTGAAATCCTAAGTTTGATCTAAGCGGTTTTAGAGAGTGATTCTTGGTTTGAATGATGTTTTTAGCGTTCTGGGAGCTCGAGCAAGTCTGTCATGTGATTTGGGACTTGTTGGTATAATTTGTCGAGGGCTCGGGTGGGCCTAGGGTTCTCCCGGACCCCGATCAGGGTCAAAAACCAGCAAAACTCATAGCTGGTGGGAATTTACTGGTGTGACCGCACCTGCGGTCCATGAGTCGCAGGCGCGAGGTTCGCACCAGCGGAAATGCCATCGCAGGTGCGGCTCTAGCCGCAGGGGCGATCCTCTTCCCGCAGGCGCGGCTCCACAGGCGCGGACAAAAGCCCGCAGGCGTGACTTACCCCAGGGGCCCAGACCATCTCGGGTGCGGACAAATTCCCGCAGGTGCGAGTCTGCACCTACGATCCAAAGTCCGCATGTGCGAGAAATCCCCCAGTGCCCAGGCCTTTTTCCGCAGGCGCGACCCTTTATTCCGCAGGTGCGAGTCCGCACCTGCGATCCAATGGTCGCAGGTGCGGAAACTGCTGGGCAGTCCTAATAAAAGGCCCAAGTCGTGATTTCTTTCCCAAAAAAATCATATTTCCTCCATTGTTGACGACCCTAAGAGCTCCAGAACGGGTATTTCGGCCTAGAAACTCAGGTAAGTTTTTCCGTAACCCTGCGCATGTCAATTTCTTCCGTTCTTTGAGAATTTCCTCTTCCTAATTCATAGAAATTAATAAGAAATTATTGGGGAGAATAGAGGGTTTTGATGAAAATGTGAATTCTGATTTTTGGGCCA
>ML245002.1:0-10655 GCA_005239495.1 Nicotiana undulata
ACTATGCTATGTGAAATGATGCTAGTAGGATAATGAACCCAAGAGTATGAATGTATATGCTAATGGCTGTGTAACAAGTAATGAAAAGGATTTGTAGTGTGATGTAATTGAATAAAGAGGTTGTGGCAATATCGTATATGATTCACTGTTTGGTAAGGTTTGTTGTGGCACGATTTTCTTTTTATACGTATTGTGGGTTGTAAAGAAGTTGTATTCCTATTGCTGAATTTTTTTGTGATTGAATTGTGAATTGTCATTGTTGATATGAGATATGATTGTTTGGTGGGATCGGGTTGCGCGCCGCAACAGGAGGGATAAGGGTGATATGTGAAAAGATATAAGGGTGTGATGTGATTGTCCGGTGGGATCGGGTTTCACGCCGCAACAGAAACACAACAAATGATTATGATTGTCCGGTGGGATCGGGTTGCACGTCGCAACAGAAACATAATAAATGATTGTGATTGACAGGTGGGATCGGGTTGCGCGCCGCAACATAAGAAATAAGGGTGAAATGTTGAGAAGGGACAAGGGTGGAATTGCGATTGTGATTGTGATGAAGTGAAAATTGTGGAACTTCCATTGTGTATCTTTCTATATCTTGTGCAGTGATTGTGTGACTCTCTGTCTGTCTCTTGCATGTGCATTATTGAGTTTACTTAGAGTAAAGTTTGTTCATACATACCAGTACAATTCAAATGTACTGACGTCCCTTTGCCGGGGGCGCTACATTCTTGTGATGATTGTAGGTGGATCTATAGCAGGTACTCCAGCCCACCGACAGTAGTGCCTCCTCTACGTCCTATCAGCTGTTTTGGTGAGCCCCTCTCCTCTCGGGGCCCAGTGTGGTTCATGCCACCTCTTCTTCCGGATTTTTATTTTGGTATTTGTGTAAGGTATAGCCGGAGCCTTGTTACCGGCAAGTATTATATAACTCCTTCGTACTCTTAGAGGCTCCGTAGACAGGAAATGTGGGTTATGTACATATGTATTTTGGGCAGTATAACTTGTAGACCACGTAAAGTAAAACTGTGTGTTATATATATTTTGTAAGTATTGTACCACATGTGAGCAATGAGAGAAATCTAGAATTTATTTTCAGATTGTAAGAATGTGTTGTAATTATAATTGAATAATGTACATGGGAATCTCAGAATAATACGTGGGATGGAAAAAGGAATCCAGGTCCGCTTGACTGGGGCTACCCGGTCAAGCGTCGGTCGTGTCCCTCGGTTTTGGGGCGTGACAAGAATTAATGGAAAACCACAAAGTTGAATACGATCAACCTGAAGACGATGGAGGTTGGACGTCGGTGACTCGTCGTAGGCGTCACAAAAGGAGCCCACGAAAAGAATTAGTAGAACTACCAACAAGAAAAATGGTGGTAAGAAGACCAAGGAGATGGAACCTAGTTAAGCACTTAAAGAAAGCGAAAGTGGAGGTGCACCACCCTCAAAAGCCACGACATCCAGTGACCTTGGAGGAATTTGTACCAAGTTGGTTCCGCACGAAGATTTCCCATGGGGGTATTGCTGCCTCTTGTTGCCATACTGACGAAGGGAAAGAAAAGAGTGATGATCTACCATTGGCACCATCTTCGGAAAAGCTCATCGAGTCTACTCCTCGAGAGGTTAATGCTTGTGAGGAAAAAGTCACGTTCACAAATGATGATCTTCTGCTAGGTGACACTCCTCATAACCCCCATTGTACCTGGTTGGCTATATGCGTGATGAAAGGGTAAACCGAATTTTTGTTGACGGAGTATCCTTAGTGAGAATTTTTCCAATTCACACTGTGAAACAACTTGATATTCCCATGAACGAACTCTCAGAAAGTCGTGTGATGATCCAAGGATTCAACCAAGGGGGGCAAAGAGCCATAGGCGCGATCAAACTGGGAATCACCATTGAAGATATGAAATCAAGTGCATGGCTACATGTGATCGATGCGAAGACTTCATACAATGTCTTGCTTGGAAGGCCCTTGATACATGAGAATAAAGTAGTTCCGTCTACCTACCATCAATGTTTAAAATACTACGAGGGTGAAGTCGAGAGGACAATAATTGTTGATGATGCGCCATTCACCGAGGCAGAGTCACACTTCATTGATGCAAAGCTCTACTTGAAGAACCACATTGTGAAGGAGCTAAAAGTTGATTATGGCATGAAAAGCAAGAACGACGAGCCCATAACTAAAAGAGCTGAGGTGACTATTGGTAAAGCCAAAGCTGTTACTGAGGAGGTACAACCCAATGTGAATAAATCCCATAGAGGGGATATTGCATCTTATGGCAAGAAAGTAAGTCATAATCTCCAATATGTCCCTAAAAGGAAGAAAGACGAGGGCGAATCATATAATCTCTTAACCAACACGCTAACGGAGTTAACTCTTCTGGTAAAACGAATTGAGGTAGTAAAGTTGTCCTCGAAGCCGCTTGCAGGGTTTGTAGCTCAAAGTCATTTGCACAATGTGGCACTCCCTACAAAGCAAACAGATGAAGGTTTTGATCCTAACGCTTACAAGTTATTTGCGAAAGCTGGATACAATCCCGATGAGCCTTCAAAGTTAGGGAAGCTCCCATCATAAGCTGCAACGAGGTAACCACGTGAAGGTTTGGGATACTAGCAACCGTCACCAGTGCGCATCTCCATCAAAAAGGCGAGTAGAAATCACATCACTGTAGAAGACGAATTCGCCGCTTCTAACAGGCCTTCTGTTTTTGTCAGACTTGGAAAATCAACTGTGAGAACTTCCGTATTTGAGAGATTGGGTCCATTAAAGAAGGGGAATAAGTTCCAGAGAAATTATCGAAATACAAGAACACCAGCTTCGCCCAAAATTCAGAAGATCTCTAAAGATTTCCAAAGTTTGGTTCCTTCTAAAATGAGGCGACAAACAAAAGTCATGGTTTCTTGTGCTGAAGTACTGAAAGTGAAGCCATACACTGTGGTGTACACTAAAGAACGTGATGAGGACAAAGAAGTGTGGGTTCTTCGTATCATATCATTGTACAAGGCGAGAACGGTGTTCCATCTTCAATGGAGGATAATGCAGAATTGGAAGATGTTTCACCATGTTATCACATATCCTTCAATGATGGGGACCCTCGAGAAGATGAAGATACAAAAGATGCTTCATCTAAACTTGAAGAAGGAGTGAAGACTACAGTTGATGCCTTAAAAGAAGTTAACCTTGGCACCGATGAAGAATCAAGACCCATCTTTATTAGAAGTTGATGAAGAAAGCACTTATATTGAGTTACTCAAGGAGTGTAGGGATGTCTTTGCTTGGAGCTACAAAGAGATGCCTGGATTTGACCCTAAAGTGGCAGTCCATCACCTTGCGGTCAAGAGTGGCGCTCGTCCTGTTAAGCAAGCTCAAAGGCGCTTTAGGCCGGACTTGGTTCCCCTGATTGAAACCGAAGTTAACAAACTCATTGAAGCTGTATTTATTCGGGAAGTTAAATACCCAACATGGGTCTCAAGTATTGTCCCTATAAGGAAGAAGAATGGCCAGATTCGAGTATGTGTTGACTTCAGGGATCTCAACAATGCATGTCCCAAAGATGAATTCCCGCTTCCTATCCCAGAGTTGATGATCGACGCTACTACTGGGTATGAGGCAATTTCGTTTATGGATGGTTCGTCAGGCTATAACCAAATTCGCATGGCACCAAAGATGAAGAGCTTACAACATTCCGCACCCCCAAGGGCATTTATTTCTACAAGGTAATGCCTTTTGGATTGAAGAACGCTGGTGCTACTTACCAAAGGCCTTTTGGAAGGTTCCAACCATTTAGCCGCCTCATGAAGAAAGGCATTCCTTTCAAGTGGGACCAAGCTTGTAGCAACGCCTTCGAAAGTATCAAAGCCTACTTGATAAAGCCTCCTATTTTAGCAGCTCCTATACTGGGAAAGCCGTTGATACTATACATTGCGGCGCAAGAAAGGTCTGTTGGAGCACTGTTGGCCCAAGAAAATAGTGAGGGGAAAGAAAACTCCCTTTACTACTTGAGCAGGATGATGACACCAAATGAGCTAAATTATTCGCCAATTGAAAAGTTGTGTTTGGCGCTAGTCTTCTCAATTCAAAAGTTGAAGCACTACTTTCAAGCTCATGTTGTCCGTCTTGTTTCCAAAGCAAATCCCATCAAGTTCGTGATGTCAAAACCTGTTCTTAGTGATCGACTAGCGAGATGGTATCTCCAATTTCAACAATTCAAGATTTTGTACATCCCTCAAAAGGCTGTAAAAGGACAAGCATTGGCAGACTTCTTGGTAGATCATCCGATACCTGATGACTGGGAGCTAACTGACGAACTACTTGATGAGGACACAATGGTCGTTGAAGTTCAACCTCCATGGAAGATGTACTTTGATGGTGTTGCGCATCGTGGGGGAGCTGGTGCTGGCGTAGTATTTGTCACTTCCCAAGGTGAAGTCTTTCCCTACTCCTTCACCTTGACACAACTCTGTTCCAACAATATTGCTGAGTATCAAACATTAATACTTGGGCTTGAAATGGCTGTTGATATGAAGCAATTGCAATTGCAAGTCCTTGGTGACTCCCAGTTAGTGGTCAATCAGCTCCCGGTCAGTCCTGAAGCCTGAACTACGCCCATATCATGATTACGCTAAAAAGTTAATGGGGTGGCTCGGTGATGTGACTATTCATCATGTGCCAAGGAAAGAAAATAAGAAAGCTGATGCTTTAGCTGCCCTAGCTTCATCACTAGCCTTGCCTGATCAAGAGCAATTTCCTTGTTTCCAAAAATGGGTGGTACTGCCACCAAATGAGGCTGAAGGTGAAGAAAATGAACGCAAGCATCTTGTCACTGTTTCTGAAGTTGAGAAAGAAGAATGGCGACACCCATTATCGACTACTTATGCTATGGGATACTTCTAGAAAATCCGAGGAGAAGGACTGAAATCCGTCGTCGTGCACCTCACTTCCTTTACTACAAGGATATTCTATACAGAAGGTCATTCGAGGGAGTACTCTTGCGATGCTTAGGGGAAGAAGAAGCACTCCAAGCTTTGCAAGAGGCACATTCTGGGGTATGTGGGTCGCACCAGTCTGGACCAAAGCTCCACTTCCATATAAAAAGGATGGGATATTATTGGCCAACAATGGTAAAAGATTGCTTGGACTACGCTCGAAGATGCAAGGCTTGTCAATTCCACGCGAATTTTATTCATCAACCTCCTGAAGTGTTGCACCCGNGGATGTTATGGGACCACTGCCAAAGTCTTCTGGTGGGCACTTATACATCTTGGCTGCAACTGACTATTTCTCAAAATGGGATGAAGTTGTTGCTCTTAAGGAGGTAAAGAAGGAAAATGTTGCAAGTTTCATCCGAGTAAACATAATATATCGATTTGGCATTCCTCGTTACATATTAACGGATAATGGAAAGCCATTCGATAATAGGTTGATGAACAAGATTTGTGATCTCTTTGGCTTCAAGAAACATTACTCTTCGATGTACAATGTTGCCGCCAATGGTCTAGCTGAGGCATTCAACAAAACTCTATGCAACCTGCTGAAGAAAGTCGTCTCCAAATCCAAATGAGATTGGAATGATCGTATGGAAGAAGCTCTATGGGCATATGGGACGACTCACCGCATGCCAACACAAGTGACTCCGTATTCACTTGTTTATGGAGTCGAAGCCGTCTTGCCACTTGAGCGTCAAATACCTTCATTACGACTGGCTATTCAAGAAGGGATCACTGATGAAGAAAATGCTCGACTTTGATTAGCAGAGTTGGAGGCTCTTGATGAGAAGAGGTTGAAAGCTCAACAGAGTCTTGAATGCTATCAAGCTTGATTGTCTCGCGCCTTCAATAAAAGAGTTCGCCCGAGATCCTTTCAAGTAGGAGATCAAGTCCTTGCCATAAGAAGACCCATTATTACTTTCCATAAACCTGTAAGGAAGTTCACCTCAAAATGGCATGGGCCATATGACGTGCAAGAAGCTTATTCAAGTGGGGCTTACAAGCTTGTTGATGCAGATGGCATGAGAATCGGCCCTATCAATGGCAAGTTTTTGAATAAGTGTTATCCTTGAAATTTCCACGCTCCTTGACGCATGAGCCTAAACTGCATGTTCCTATACTCCTGGCCCACACGAGTCTAAACTGTGTACGGCCCACATAAAAAAAATTCGCTAGGTTGAAAATCTCGAAAGAGGCGGCCTAGGCAAAAGTTAGGACATAAAAAAAAAGTCCGCTAGGTTGAAAACCTCGAAAGAGGCGGCATAGGCAAAAGTTAGGACATAAAAAAAAAGTCCGCTAGGTTGAAAACCTCGAAAGAGGCGGCATAGGCAAAAGTTAGGACATAAAAAAAAAGTCCGCTAGGTTGAAAACCTCGAAAGAGGCGGCATAGGCAAAAGTTAGGACATAAAAAAAAAGTCCGCTAGGTTGAAAACCTCGAAAGAGGCGGCATAGGCAAAAGTTAGGACATAAAAAAAATAAAAATAAAAATAAAAAAATTACCCATTCTGAACTACGGTATGACTTGATCCTCTTCACCGAGGTACGTAGGCAGCTTAAAGTTTCATTCTGAGTTTAGTCGCATAAGTTCAAAAGATACATAATCTCCCAATCGTGGTCCGAATGAAGTACAATGGAATGTAATTCATTCAATCATTATTTGAAAATCGGGCTGGGATATCATTTTTCTGTTAAACTACGGATACCATTTGATTTAAAGGGGGCAAGCCGCTATGGTAAATTGGTGTCTTCAATGAAATGATTAATATTTTTTTGGAGGTTGCCAAGCATTTGCATCGAAGACCAGCGATCCGTTATGCCTTCACATTCGCCAAACCTTCAAGTTATTATGGTTTGCCTTCATGATATTTCAAATTCAGAGAGACTTGGACCCGAGATATTTAGTGAGAATAAAACTCTTGAATTTCATATTTTTGACAATTAAAAAGGTCATACAATCTCAAGGCTCCCACACCAAGATACAAATATTTTGGTGAAGACGCGCTAATTTGAAACTGTCAGCATATCAGGAACCAAAGTTGACTTCAAAATATTATCTGAAACTATCCTTAAGGCATTAAGTTTTGAATTTTGGATATGTTATAGATTTGGAAGTTCCAATGGATCAAACGGTTCGTGATTTCGGCATTCCTACATCAAGATACAATATTTTGGTGAAGTTGTGCAAATCTGAAATCGTCGACGTGACAGAATTTAAAGTTAGCTTCAAAATAATATCTGGGACGAATATCAATGTGTTTGATTCCTAATTTTGGATATGTCTTATATCTTGAAGTCTAGTTTCCAGGAAATTAAACGGTTCATAATTTCGACATTACTACACCAAGATATAACCTTTTTGGTGAAATTGCGCAAATCTAAAATCGTCGACGTGATAAAGTTTAAAGTTAGCTTCAAAATATTATCTAGGCCGATTCTGAAGGTGTTTGATTCTAAGTTTTGGATGTTTTGTATATTGAAGTCTAATTTGTGAGACATCAAACGGTTCATTATTTGGACTCTTCCACTACAAGATATGAATCTTTCGGTACAAGCGTGTAAATCTGAAAATTATGCGACTAAGGTAAAAGTCGGACGATGTAAAGCAAAAGAGAATCTGAAATATATAAGCCCTCGAAGTCTACAAGTTGAAATCTTCAAGTATGTCGGTCTTCAAGTTGAAGTCTTCACGTTCTCCACTCTTCAAGTTGAAATATTTAAGCCCTCCAAGTCACCAAGTTGAAGTCTTCAAGTCCGTCGGTCTTCAAGTTGAAGTCTTCAAATCCGCCGGTCTTAAAGTTGAAATATTTAAGCACTCCAAGTCTCCAAGTTGAAGTCTTCAAGTCCGTCGGTCTTCAAGTTTCAGTCTTCAAATTCTTCGGTCTTAAAGTTGAAATATTTAAGCCCTCCAAGTCTCCAAGTTAAAGTCTTCAAGTCTGTCGGTCTTCAAGTTTCAGTCTTCAAATTCGCCGATCTTAAAGTTGAATTTTTTAAGCCCTCCAAACCTTCGAGTTGAAGTCTGCAAAGTCTGCCAAATATTCAAAGATTTCCAAGTATTCCAGCCGATGTCGTCAAGTCGATTTCGTCTTCGAGTTGAAGCTTTATAATTTTCCAATCTTAAGGTGGACATATGAGTCCCTTTGCACCTTAAGTTGGCCTCTTCGTGGGTTTTTACTTAAAAGGAAACGATAACTTTCCAATCTTAAGGTGGACATATAAGTCCCTTTGCACCTTAAGTTGGCCTCTTCGTGGGTTTGTCCTTAAAAGGAACTATAACTTTCCAATCTTAAGGTGGACATATGAGTCCCTTTGCACCTTAAGTTGGCCTCTCCGATTGTCGGGTCATTTTGAGAGTAATCTCTTCAGTAGTCGGACCATATTGAGAGTAATGTCTCCGATAGTCGGGTCATTTTGAGAGTAATCTCTCCAGTAGTTGGGCCACATTAAGAGTAATCTCTCCGGTAGTCGGGCCATGTTGAGAGTAATCTCTCCGAGAGTCGGGTCATTTTGAGAGTAATCTCTCCAGTAGTCGGGCCACATTGAGAGTAATCTCTCCGGTAGTCGGGCCATATTAAGAATAAACTCTCCGATAGTCGGGTCATTTTGAGAGTAATCTCTCCAGTAGTCGGGCCACATTGAGAGTAATCTCTCCGGTAGTCGGGCCATATTAAGAATAAACTCTCCGATAGTCGGGTCATTTTGAGAGTAATCTCTCCAGTAGTCGGGCCACATTGAGAGTAATCTCTCCGGCAGTTTGGCCATATTGAGAGTAATCTCTCCAGTAGTCGGGCCACATTGAGAGTAATCTCTCCGGCAGTTTGGCCATATTGAGAGTAATCTCTCCGATAGTCGGGTCATTTTGAGAGTAATCTCTCAAGTAGTCGGTCCACATTGAGAGTAATCTCTCCGCTAGTCGGGCCATATTGAGAGTAATCTCTCCAGTAGTCGGGTCATTTGAGAGTAATCTCTCCAGTAGTCGGGCCACATTGAGAGTAATCTCTCCGGTAGTCGAGCCATATTGAGAGTAATCTCTCCAGTAGTCGGGTCATTTTGAGAGTAATCTCTCCGGTAATCGGGCCATATTGAGAGTAATCTCTCTAGTAGTCGGGCCACGTTGAGAGTAATCTCTCCGGTAGTCGGGTCATTTTGAGAGTAATCTCTCCAGTACGGGCCACATTGAGAGTAATCTCTCCGGTAGTCGGGCCATATTGAGAGTAATCTCTCCAGTAGTCGGGCCACATTGAGAGTAATCTCTCCGGTAGTCGGGCCATATTGAGAGTAATCTCTCCAGTAGTCGGGCCACGTTGAGAGTAATCTCTTAGGTAGTCGGGCCATATTGAGAGTAATCTCTCCAGTAGTCGCGTCATTTTGAGAGTAATCTCTCCAGTAGTCGGGCCACATTGAGAGTAATCTCTCTGGTAGTCGGGCCATATTGAGAGTAATATCTCCGATAGTCGGGTCATTTGAGAGTAATCTCTCCAGTAGTCGGGACACACTAAGAGTAATCTCTCCGATAGTCAGACCATTTTGAGAGTAATCTCTCCGATACTCGAGCAAGGATGAGTACTTATCCCCTCGCACCCTAAGATTGTCTTCATCATGCATTGATTATCTCGTTAAACAAGAACAAATCCTTCTTGTTTGACCTACAAAAAGCCAAAAATGATAACAAAGAAATAAAAGCACAAAAAATAAAATTACCTTCACGTCAATGCCTCCAAGCCGTTAAAAGTAGACTCAAAGCAATTTGAACAAACGCTGAAATTGATACTGAAATTGGTACTAATGGAATGAAGGATTTGCGGTATTTATTAATGTCATAAGGTGACTATTGAGAGCTAATGTGATGACCCAAAAGGTCATCTTATGTAATTTAAGCCTTATTTGTGTTCAGAGGCTCCGAGAGCCTCCGTTAGTCTCACTTCGTTATGCGTGCGCAGCCCGGGCGTGTAGCCGGGAAGCTATTATGTGAAAAGTTGATGAAAAATGAGTTTTGATAATTAATGAATGAATATAGTTGACTTTGGTCAACATTTCTGGTAAACGGACCCGGACCCGTGATTTGACGGTCCCGGAGGGTCCGTAGGAAAATATGGGACTTGGGCATATGCTCGGAATCGAATTCCGAGGTCCCAAGCCCGAGAAATGAATTTTTAAAAGAAATTGTTTTCTGAAAATAATAAAGGAATAAGAAAGTGAATAATTATGTGAAAACAGTGTTACCGGGCCCGTATTATGGTTCCGGAGCCCGGAACAGGTTTATTATATATTAATTGTCTTATTTGTAAAATTTGGTGTAAAACGGGCGTGAATTGAGTGGTTTCGGATCAAAAATGAGGTTTTGGAAGTTTTAAAGAAATGGAAATGTGGCTTGGAAAGTGATGTGATGTTCCCGAGGTCCGAGTGAGATTCCGAGACCGGGAATAGTTCCGTGGTGTCATTTATAACTTATCTGCAAAGTTTGATGCCATTCCGAGCAGTTTAGGCCGGTTCGGCGTATTTGAAATGAATTCTTGAATTTTAAGTTCCTAAGTGTTGATTAAATAAGTTTTGGGGGTTTGATTTGAGTTTCGCTGTTGTTTTTCGTGTTCTGACAGTTCGAGTGAGTCCGCCTAGTGATTTAAGACTTGTTGGTATATTTGGACGGGGGCTCGGGTG
>ML245006.1:0-14155 GCA_005239495.1 Nicotiana undulata
GTCTTCTTCTAGCTTCGCATGAGAGTGATCAACTACCTTTTTACTGGATCCTAGTCTTAACTTAACATTTTCAGATTTTAGTTCTAGAATTTCAGTTTCGAGTGGTTGAACCTGGTTCATCCAGACAGTGTTTTTCTTTTCAGATTCACTGACTCTTATTTCCAGGTCCATGCATTTTGCTCTCAGCATTGCACACTCTTTAGATAGTTGATCTTTCTCTTTAGAGTTCTCCTCAGAATCATCAATGAAGTCAAGTAGCAACTCAGAGAGTTTCTCCTTAGATAGAAACTTTATTTTTGTTTTAAGATGTGAGATACTTACCTGTGGTTCTTCATAAGTCTCCTCATCAGATTCTCCAATTGCCATGAGAGCTTGATCTTCTGTCTCACCATCTTCTGATTCTTCATCTGAACTTTCCCCCAAGCAGCAACTGTAGCCTTTGTAGTAGTTTTCTTGGGTTGGACCAGTTCCTTCTTCCTGTTCTTTCTTTCATACCTCTTCTTCCTCCATTCGACTTCCCACTGGGGGCAGTTCTTGATGAGATGATCAGTTTTTCCACACTTGTAGCATCCCTTATTAGATGGCCTTTCAGGAGCCTTTGCCTTATTGAAGTTTCCCCCTCTAGAGATGCCTTTCTTCCTCATGAGAAAGTTTTTGAATTCTTTGTTGATCATGGCCATCTCCTCATCCTCCAGATCTTCTCCCTCTGTGATCCTTAGTGCTAGAATTCTTTCTTTCTTTGGGGCATCCATTTTCATGGTCTGCCTTTTGAGTTCATAAGCAGTAAGATTGCCAATCAACTCATCTAGTCTGAGGGTTGCCAAATTTTTGGATTCTTGAATGGCAGTTATCTTGCTTTCCCAGGAGATAGGTAGAACCCTAGTCAAGATCTTCTCAACCTTGTCTTCCTCAAGGATGACTCTTCCAAGAGACTTGAGTTCATTAGTCAAGGTTGTGAACCTTGTGTACATCTCCTGAATTGTTTCACCTTCCTTCATAGTGAAGTTTTCATACTGAGAGTATATCAATGTACCTCTAGACCTCTTTACTTGAGTTGTTCCTTCATGTGCCACTTCTAGAGTATCCCAGATTTCTTTGGCAGTGGTACAACTTTGGATTCTGCTGTATTCATCTGGGCCTAGTCCACACACTAGCCACTTATTAGCCTTGGCATTCTTCTCCCATTTCTTCAGATCCTCAGCCGTGCACTCAACCCTAAATTTAGGCACATCTACTCCTTCAGCAGTTTTCTTCATTGTTGCAAGTGGTCCATCAGTGACTATGTCCCAGAGTTCATAGTCCTCTCCAATAAGGTGATCCTTCATTCTATTCTTCCACCAAGAATAGTACTGCCCATTGAAGAGTGTTGGCCTTGCAGTTGGTTGTCCTTCCCAGTTCCCAGGTGGTGCACTCATCTTGATCTTTTCCTAGGTGTTAGCCTCTTCAAGGATAACCTGCTCTGATACCAATTGATGTTTTAGACTCCAATACTACACAATATTATAAGTTAATTGTGCAGTACCGAATTTTCGAGTGCTGTCTAATAAGAAGAACCTGGTTCTTCTTAGTGTACTACTTACTACAGTTTGCGGAATAATTAAGCAGTAATGGTAAAGACATAGGGATTTTTACGTGGAAAACACCTGGCTCAAAAGGTGAAAAAACCACGACCTACTCCTCAGTAGGATTTGCTCAAACTCTTCACTAAACACTGAGCCAAAACGGACTTACAAAATAAACTCTTTTGTAATCCTAGGACTAACTCTAATCCTCTTTGTATCAACTAGCCTCTAGCTAATTTCTACAGAATTCAAGCTAACTCTAACTTGATCAATTTGTACCTATTACAATTTGCTTCTAATAAAGCTGATAAGATACAATATTTAAACTCCTACTACAATCAACTAGACTCGATATACAGACAATGAAACTGTTCCTTCTAGTTAAACTGTAGCCTTTGTATCGCACAACAATTCTGCTTGCAAAAACCTCAGGAACTTTTGCTTCAGAACTTGATTCACTTTTGTACTTGTGTGTCTCTTCTTTCAGCAGTAATACTTTGATTATTTATAGAGGTCGTTGGTTGAGTCCATGATACAATTCTGATCCAACTCTTCCTTGGTAGACAAGTTTGATTGTAACTCAACTTCCTTCCTCTATTCCTGTCCTAGCTGAAATCAACTTCTGTCTTCTCTATCAATTTTTAACTTTTTCGTATTAGGAGACATTCTCTTAGTTCTTTGATATTTAGCAAACTCTAATATCTCCTAGATTTGTACGATTTGCGATCCAACTGCTTCATATAGAAGTGTGTGGTATGATGGACCTGGTTCAACTGGACACATGTTGTCAATCTTCAAACCCATTCAGTGATATGGGCCAACAGATAGTTATTACCACATTTATGGGCTTTTAGTGATAATTGATTATTGTTCCTAAAAGCGAGATTGGTATTGTGTAATCATTGTTAACGTAAGGCTTGTTCGTGTTATTCTATCTTGTTGTTGTTACTTGTTCATTGTTATATGGTAATGGAGAGTATCAATGCACGAAAGGTGATATCGTGCCGTATGTGAGAGTGTTAACGCACGTGTAACGATGCGACCGGTCATTTTGAGAATTTAAGCTCCGTTTGGGGGTGTAAGGTCATAATCAGCCTCACCTTGTGTATATCGACTTGTCTGCGTGGTTAGATTCAGTTACCGGATAATCCGGAGTCGAATTGGGGAAAATTTTCAATTTTAGAAGCTTAAGTGATGAAAATTGACTGGAGGTTTGACTTTTGTGTAAATGGCATCGGAATGAGTTTTGGTTAATGCCGACAGTTTCGTATGATGATTTTGGACTTAGGCAAGCGTCCGAAATTGGTTTTGGAGGTCAGTAAAGTAATTTGAGGTAATTTGGCGAAAGTTAGAATTTCGGCATTTCCGACCACTAGGTGAAATTTTGATATCGGGTCCGGAATGGAATTCCGAGAGTGGCTGTAGGTGCGTTGTGTCATTTGGGATTTATCTGCAAAATTTCACGTTAATCCGGGTTGAATTGATAGGTTTCGACGCGAGTCTTGATATTTGAAGTTTTGAAAATTCCTAAGTTTGATTTTTTAGTTTGATTCGTCGTTTTAGTGTTATTTTATGTGTTTTGAAACCTCGAGCGAGTCCGTGTTAGGTTATATGACTTGTGTGTGTGGTTGGAGGGGGTCCCGGGGACCCCGGGTGTATTTCGGATAGGCTTCGGGTCAAATTTCCTTATTTTTCTACTGCTGAACCTACCTTCTGGTGTCCTTCTACGCGATCGTAGAGGAATAGTCGCGATCGCATAGCGTCTCCTTGAGCAGCCCAGAATTTCCTTCTACGCGATCGCATTGTCATGTTCGCGATCGCGGAGGCCTGTTTCCTTCTCCTTTGCGATCGCATGCTATCAACCGCGATCGCGTAGTATTGTTTGGAACCGCCCTGTTTTCCTTCACTGTGATCGCACAGGTACATTCGCGATCGCAGAAGTCTATTGTTTCCCCTTCTCCGCGTTCACTTTCACACGGCCGCGAACGCATAGTGCAAACGAGTCAGTAGCAAATTCCCTTATACGCGATCGCAGTATTCACCTTGCGATCGCATAGAACGTTTTGGTCAGTTTTTCTCTTTCCTCTTCGCGATCGCAAGCCATATTCCACGATCGCGATTCATTACACGCCTGGGCAGAATATAAGTTACCAAAAATCAGGGTTTCACCATTTTTGACATATTTTGACTTCTAGAACTCGATTTTGGGCGATTCTTTGAGGGTTTTTCACACAAATGGAATGGGTAAGTGTTCTTCCACTATAATTAATTATATTTCATGAATTAGTTCTTATTTTTTTACCATTTAATTTGTGTTTTGGGTTGAGGGAATTGTGGGTTTTGAAAGAAAACTTCTAAGATGAAATTTCATGATTTGAAAGACCAAATAACATCGGAATTTGATAAATTTAGTATAGGTGGACTCGTATCGGAATGGGTAATCAGAATTTATAAAATTTGTCGGGTTCCGAGGTGTGGGCCCAGCGGTCGACTTTTGGGTCGATTTTTATAAATTAGTAAAGATTGAAACTTTATTATTTGGAATCATTCCTTATACGTGCTATGTGTGTTTTGAAGTTGTTTTAGTCGATTTTGAGTCGTCCGGAGGTCTTTCCGCCCGAGAAGTTCACTTTTGAGTATCCGGTTGTCGTCTTTGAGGTAAGTATCTTGCCTAACCTAGTGCGGGGGAACAACTCCCTATGATTGAGTCTTATTTGTTGATTTTAGTCCGTGTATTCAAGGTGACGAGTGCGTACTCAGACTTATTTGCTAATAGATTGCCCTTTTAGGATTCGTAGGTCCTTACGCTACCTGTGAATGAGTTGTCATTGCTACATTTGAATCCTTGGTGGTTAATTTCATCCCCTTCCTGCTTTAATTGAAATTACTTGCTTTTGGATTCCTTTTCGTTGGCTATTCGATCTTACATGACTTAACTGTGTATTTTACCTTCTTTATCAGTATGCTATCTTTTCTTCATAAACTGCCTAATTGACTAGGATTAGTATTACTTGCCCTATAATTGTTTAGCAGTAATTGGAATATCTATACGTTGGTGTCAAGCATGCCCGTGAGTCGTATATTGTGATTTCTTGATTCTTCCTTAAGTGCTACTTAGGTTTAGTTAGATGATTTCCCATGTTGATGGTATATTCCTCGGTGTTGCCTTTCACTGAGCATGGTTCAAGCTGAGTTTATTCTGTGAAGCTAATTGTCTAAGTGAGATTGGTTATAGCTGATTCCCTTACCGGGATGATTTGGTTTCTTTGGTTGTGAATTTGAATATATAGAGTCGTTGCTATGTTTGCGTTGTTTTCCCCTCGTTATGATGTTCTCTTTGTGCTTGGCATTCCTTTCAGTGGCTACTTCTTATGAGTGAGTTTTTACCATTCTTGTGATTCAAGTCTTTGTATTGATTTGCTCATCTCACCTTGCATCTTGTCTTCGTTGCTTTTGCGCCTATTGTGGCATTGTATGTTGTTTCTGTCGCATTCTGGTTGTTTTCCTCGGTGGCTGCATTGCATATTTAAATTGGGACTACGGACTGAGATCCGGGGGCTTTCCCCCTGTACTGCATTGCATATTTAAATTGGGACTACGGACGAGATTCCGGGAGCTTTCCCCATGTACTGCATTGCATGACAAATTATGAGTTACGGACTGAGTTTTGGTGGTTTTATCATTGAGGAGATTTGGAGTGAAAGATATATATATATATATTGAAAGGTATAGCCGAAAGGCAATTATCTCCAGGAAAAAGTTATGTCTGAAGGACTTCTAGTCCAAAAGTACATTTGAAAAGTATTTGTCTTGCAGAAAATGATATTTGAAAGAGCAGTATTTGGGAAAGTATATTTGAACACCACGTATTTTGAAGGGACTATGCTTTAAATATTCCTCTTTATAAAAATATAAATATACATTCAGAGAAAGTATGTTTCAAAGAAGAAATTTCTCTATTTCGGAATGATTATATCTTTAAAGCTTTCGAAATAAACTCACGGTTTTAAGGTTTTCACTCGAAGGTTTGACCAGCTTTATTGAGTTTATTGGCTAAGGCCTGATGTGAATAAAATTGATGCAGTGCTGAGTTGCTAGTGTTTTATTGGGTTGTGATTCCCGACATTTGGCTTGCAATCTTTCCATTCTCTTTGTGTGTTTCTATTATGTTGTACGTTGATTGTAATTGCTGAATTTTTTTCCGTATTATTCTATCGTACTGTTAATCACATCGAAAAATCTTTAGATTGATATTATGTTTCGTTCATTCTTATATTTATGCCTTTTTACTTGATAGACCAGTGGTGTCTTGACTAGTCCTCGTCACTACTCCACCGAGGTTAATCTTGATACTTATTGGGCACCGCTATGGTGTGCTCATACTACACTTCTGCGCATTTTTGTGTGCAGATCCAGGTATCTATTGTTAGTAGCTGTGCGGGTTCATTGACGAGGAGACTCAAGGTAAACTTGTTGCTGCATTCGCAAGCTTCGGAGTCACCTTCCTGTTTATTTCAACTATACTTACTTATTTCTAGACAGTTGTATTTAGATTCGGTAGAAAGCTTTCGTAGAGCTTATGACTTGTATTTATCGGGTTTTGGAGAAAATGTAAACTTAGTCAAGATTTCTATTATCGATATTGTTAAAGTTCTTTTATTATTGTTATTGTGGTTAAATGTTAGGCTTACCTAGTCCCTAAGACTAGGTGCCATCACGGTACCCAACGGAGGAAAATTAGGGTCGTGACAGCACGAAGGGTGATACCGTGCCGTATGTGACTATTAATGCACGAAGGGTGATGTCTTGCCATATTGTGAGTATTAATGCATGAAGGGTGATGTTGTACCATGTTATGAGAGTTAATGCACGAAGGGTGATGTCATGCCGTATTTGTTCTTTCTTCCTTTCTTGCTTTCCCCTTTTCTTACCCTTCCTGAGCCGAGGGTCTATTGGAAACAACCTCTCTACCTGCATTAGGTAGGGGTAAGGTCTGAGTACAGACTACCCTCTCCAGACCCCACCTGTTGGGAACATATTGGGTTTGTTGTTGTTGTTGTTGTTGTGAGAGTAAAAGCACGAAGGGTGATGTCATTCAGTATTCTTGTTTCTTTGTGAGGTTGAGAGTAAAAGCACGAAGGGTGATGCCGTGCAATTTTCTTTATTGTGCTTAAGTTTTTTTACTGGTTAAAGGTATATTGACTGTTCTGGTTATCATTTTTGTTGTATTTCCCGTACCCCTTTAGCATGTCCCCCTCCCAATAGTACATGTTTAGCTTTTATTTGATGTTATCTTGTACGTATACTGTTATCTACACACGTTTATTACGTGTTGTCTTGTCATAGCCTTGTCACTACTTCGTCGAGGTTAGGCTCGATACTTACGGAGTACATGGGGTCGGTTGTACTCATACTACACTCTGCACTTCTTGTGCAGACTTTGGTACCGACCCTAGCTGTTCGTGAGGCGTATCATCTTGGATTTGCTTATTGGAGACTCGAGATAGATCTGCTGGCATTCGCAGACCTTGAAGTCCCCTTCTATTTTCCCTATTTTACTGTTTCTTTTCGTTCAAAACAATTATATTTCTACTCTCTTTGTAGCAAAACCTAGAATCTTGTGAGTTGTGACTCCAGATCCGGATTGTAGTAGATATTATGGGCATTTATGTTATTTCACGCTCTGTTTTCATTCATTTTGGCTTAATTGGCTTTGTTTATTGAAATTGAATAACAATTGGCTTAACGGTTCTCTAACGTTTGCTTGCCTAGCAAGTGAAACAGTGACGGGTGTACATATACGGCTATGGGTGCTTGAGCACCCATTATTTTTAATCGGGTTCAGTAAATTTGCATAGACAATTGCAAAAATAGTTAGATAAATATAGAGTGAGCACCCATAACTAAACTCCCTTTTCCTCTTCTTTTGGATTTTTTATCAGCGAGCACCCATCACTTTGAAATTCTAGATCCGCCACTGAAGTGAAATGTTACGCGCCATCACGGTCCCGAAAAGTGAGAATTCCAGATGGTGACAAGTAACATATTATGTTTAATTTCCCACCTTTCTTTTTCTTCTTCTTTCCTTTTTGTATTGCATTTGTTCCAAGTTTTTTTCTCTCTTGCATTTGTTCATTTTTGCAACTTTCCTATAACTTAGGGAGGTGTCCTTCCAACGTGCTGCCGTTACTATTACTATTATTAAGTGTTGCAACTGTTACACTATTTTTAGAAGGAAAGAAATTACTGTTAGCGTACTTAAGAGGTGACTGTTATGGAGGTGGCAACTAAATTTTTAATAGCGGAAATTTTTGAAAAAAAAGATAAATAGCAATCCTCCTCTATGAGAGGTGTCACATCACTCCTTCATTTCCCTCATTTATTTTAATATATAGATTAGATTCTAACATCCCAACAAATGACGGCTCTATATATTTTTCTATATATTAAGTTACTTGTTGTAAATTATTAACGACATTAGTCATTTTTAAAATTTATATTAATTACTATTTATTTTTATTTTTGTTGGAGCTATGGGCCAACATCTTCATTCATAAGCCAAACAATTTAGATTATAATAATCTAATTCTTTATCTTCTAGTTTGATTGGTAGTTTTCTTTTGCTAAGTACAAGAATTTATTTTATATTAAAATAATCAATTTTTAATTGAGTATATAAATTATTCATCACTATTTGAGTCAATTATCATTAAAATATCTTGGTAAAAGATAGATTTCTCAAAGAGCAACTGATTTGATAGTGTTACGTTGAAGATGTAGTTGCCGGAATATGCGTTTGGTACTATATGTCTCATATTTAAGAAAAAACCGATAAATAACTGAAAAGCCCAAAAAAATCGACAAAAACCGATCGATAAAAAACCGACTTAATTGGTGTGGTTTGGTTCCAATATTTAAAAAATCGACTTACTTGGTTTGGTTTTATTTTAAGAAAAAACCGACCCAAACCGAACCATGAACACCCCTACTTTTGGTATTACTAATTCCTTGTTTGGTATACTTTTTCAACCTATGTATTATTAATGCATGTATTAGTTATGCAATCTATTTGGTATTATCCTATATATAACTAATACATACAAACCATGGTATTAGCAATATCAAGGCTATTAATGCAAGCATTGGCATGATTAAAACAAAAATTATCCTTAAAGTCCCTTAAAACTAAAGAATATAGATGACATTTTTGTAAACAACTAATTTTCTTTAAAATTGTGCAGTGCATTTCAATTTTTAATACACCCCACCAAATAATGAATAAGAAATAATCTCTACATTACCAATACTAGCATTACTAATCAGTGTATTATTAATACACCTTATTCAATACTATTCTTATAGTAATGCCAAACGGCCCTAAGTATGATTGTTTAAGAAGTGTTAGTCGGTCCATACGATTGCGATAACTGATTAACTCAGCCAACTCATAACCTTTACAGCTTGTTTGGATGGTCGTTACTGTGAGCACGTGATTTTTACCTATCGTATAATCCTACAAAATCTCACTAAATTAATTAGTTTTACGGATTTTTTGTTGAATTTTAATGCTATTTGCGACTTTATTTTTACATTACATAGCCATAGTCCGTAATTTAAATCCATAAATAATTTAAATTGGCTTGATTAAGCACGTAATTTTAGTTATCATCTAAATAAATATAATTATGTGACATAAAGTCGATTAATATTTAATTATTTCTTTCTAACAAAATTGTGAAATTTGTCCTTTAAATGTTTAGGAGTATTAAATTAATTGTTTTACCCTTAATTAATTTATCAATTAATCTATAATTAGACAAATTAAGTTAGAATTAATTACCACACTTTTCTATTAAGTGTTGATATAATTAGAGTTAATTAATTAGATTAAATAGGCAAATTAAGCCTAAAATCGGACCTGGGCCAAGCAATACCCAGGCCCAATCCCTTCTCTAGACACAAAGCTGCCCAGGCCCAATCAGGTTAAACCCGGCCAGCCCCAGCCTTACCCAAAAGACGTCGTTTAGTATAAGTGACAAATCCCAGTCGTTGATCGAGATAGATCCAACGGCTGGGAACCCCACACCCCTCGAATATATAACGGTTTCACAAGCCCCCCCTACCCCCCATTAACTAAAGTCTAATACCCCCTCCTCCCAACTCGTCTCTCACCCCTCTAGAGACTGACCACCAGAACACCGTAGTTCCACCCCTCCTCCTTCGTGCTCCGCCGGACGAAAATCGCCTCCGGCGGCGGAGCTTCTCCAATCAACCCCAATTTTTAACCAGGTGATCCCCATCGTCTCCTTAATCACCTCCCGTTGCTAGTTTCCCCAAAAACTCAATCGATTTGCTTCAATTTCAGATCTGAAACCTTGAAACCCTAGAAAATCCACAACCGGCCGATTTAGAGGAAATCAATGGCTCAGACCTTCATGAATCAATTGCTCTTGACTAGAGCAATTGATTCATGAGGGTTTGAATCATTTTCAAACCCTGCCGGAGTCCGGCCAAAGTCCAGTAACTTCGATTTTTTCCGGCCAAAACCTTTCAACGAGGTATCTTTTTCTCTTCTTTACTTTTTTTACAAAATATCGAGGTAGGAACTAGGTTAGATTCTGTTTTCATTAACTTTTTGTCTATATTGGACTACATTGTTACAACCATTCTTAGTCGATTCGTTTCATCCCATTAATACTGTCTTGATCTCTTAGTTATCCGAATATTTGTTCAGGACTGAATTTCTCTTTACTAATTAAAGAAAGATGTTTATTCTATCCCGGATTACGTAATTAGATCAGAGTCGCATTATGAAATGAATTGTTTATGTGTTCTCTAATTGATACGTCTCTATTTTCTTCCATGATTCTCGTTAATATGTTGTTGCTCTCGTTAGTTATTTGCTTGTTTTGCCCGATTAGTTAAATGTTGAATACATATGTTGATGATGTAATAACCATTTTAGGTCCAATCAATTAGATTAGGTTCCACATTACCTGTGTACATACTGCCTTTTAATTTGATATTGATGCCCTGGATTCAAATTTAGATTAGGATTCTACTTGTTTCCTAAAGCTGATTGTTAGCCATGACCTTTAACTTACTGTTTGTAGATCTTGATTGAGTCAAATTATCTGTTCAAATGCTATTTTTGTTTTGTTTGGATCATATTACTTGGCTGTCACCCCAACTCCAAATGTGTATATGTCAGGTGTATCCAAAATGGTAATTAATTAAGTCAACTAACCTAAAATTTGACTTGGTTAGCTGCTGATTTTAATCCAACCTTAGTCAGTCACCTAAAATTTAATTGACCAAATAATCTTGAACTGATTAAGAATTGATTATGCTTGATACTTGAAGCAAATTAGCTGATCTGCGACTTCACTTAAGTTAAGATAATTAACTATATTTGCTAGAAAATCTTAATAAAATTGTTTAAGGAAATTAACTTAACTAGCTAATGATTTTCAGAATAGGTCTTTTAATCAACTAAGTTTCAATTGATTAATTAAGTTGATTCAACTAACCTAAGCTTAAAAAATCAAGATTAGTCCTAATTAAGCCAATTAAACTAAGATCTAGCTAATAACACCCATCAGCCCCAATTAGACATCTTGTCTAATAGAATCAACCTAGTTTATCAACTTCCTAAAATATTGAGCTAAGACCTAAAAATTTGTCCAAAGATATCTAGTTTATGATTAATTAACTAAAACAAATTATTTAACCTAAGTTAAGAAAACTGAGTTGACTAACCTTAATTAAGCCTAATTAAACTGATCAGTTAATTAATTTAAACCTAGGCTTAATAATTGGCTAAGTCCCTAATTTTAGGTAATCAAATTGAATTAACTTAACTAAATCAATTAGCTTAAGTTAAGGAATTAAGTTGATTGACCTACTTTAATTAATTAACTTAACATAGGTAATTAGTATGAAACTACCTCTAAACATTTAATTAATTAACCTTTAGTTAGTTAATTTAAGTATAGTTAAACATAACTAGTATTTAACAATAGTAAGCTAACTAGAGTTAATTAACTAAACTAAACCCAAGTAAGTAACCCTGATTACCTAATGGTAAATATAAGGACTTCAAGGGGTATATTAGGTAATATATATTAGGAAATCAGATTTATAAGGGTAAGAGAGTTTTTTAAAAGGGAAGAATGTTCTAGAATAGGGGGCAGATGTCCCAAAGATAAGGTTGACAGTTGCCCTATGTACTATTTTGGTACTATTTTCAGCTTTTAGATAGGGAATATTTCAGGGAATATCCCATTCCCAAATACCTATAAATAGACCATCTCCCCTTAGTCTGAGGAGAATTTTTTACACTCTAAAAAAGATACTCTCTCTTAGCTGCTAAAAGATTCTGAAAACAAAAAAAAGGATCAGAATTATTCCAAAAGTAAGAGTAAGAAATTTGATTGTTCCTTCAAGAACTCTTCAAGGTTTTTGGGTGGAATTTTCATCTTTGGGTTTTATTTGGGCTTTCCGTTCTGGTTTTGGTTTTTCTGAAATTCGTTTGGGATATTTTTTGTGGAGTTGTTCTGGTCTGAAGTTTCTATTTGCTGCTGCTGAATCTTCTTTCTTCTGCTGATTTTCTCATACTTGACCTTTATTTGGTCAAGTCTTTTGTCTTTGCTGTCCTTTTTATTTTCTCTTTAAAGGTATGTATCAGTCCATCTACTCTTAATGAAATTCTCTTCCTCTTTTACTCACTATATAAAGCTGGTTGTTCTTGATGAATGAAGATCCTTCTTGTTTTTTTTTTCTTTTTGTGTAAAATGTGACTGTATGGATGTTTATTAATATGATAATAAATCTGTAATTGATAAGCATCACCTTTATCTTTGTATTTCTCTGGCTGATGCATGTTTTTTTTGCTTCAGATTATGTATATAAATGTAGTTAATACTCATAGTTTTACACTATGCAAAGAAGTTGCACTATGGTGCAGAATCTGACCTTCTCTACGGTCAGGTTCTCTCTATAAGAGTGCAAAAAATGTGCTTTAAATTGAATCCCTTTGGTCAATAAAGAGATTCAACAAGAAAGTCTCTAGATAGGTTAGTATTAGCACTAGGGTAGATGAATTTGACCTTTCAATGGTCAAATCCACCCCGTAATAGTGCACAAACAATAATATAGCTGGCTGAAAATTGTAACGACCCGATCTGTCGTTACGAGAAAACCTTCATCATAATTGTTGCTATTGACTTATTATAGATTGGTTGTTCTATTATTAATGTGTTAGAGTTTATAGGTTTGGAATCGGAATAATTAAATGAGAATTCAGACACTTAGTCCTTAAAGAATAGCCTTAAAATGGGAAAAGTCAACTAAGAGTTGACTTATTGGTAAACGACCTCGGAATGCGGATTTTATGGCTCGGATAGCTTCGTTAGGTGATTTGGGACTTAGGAGTGTGTTCATAATAATTTTGTGATGTCTGGTGTAGAATTAGGCTTGAATTGGTGAAAGTTAGTTTTTGGCGATTCCGGACGGCAGTGGAAAATAGGCTATCGGGGTCGAAATGGAATTCCGACAGTTGGAACAGGTTTGTAATGTCATTTTGGACTCGTCTGCAAAATTTCAGGTCAATCGAAGTTGATTTGGATAGTTTCGGCATCATTGGTGAATTTTAGAAATATCAAAGTTCTTAGGCTTGAATCCGATGCAAAATTGGAGTTTTGATGTTAGTTTTGGTGTTTTGAGAGTGCAACTAAGTTTGAATTATGTTATGGGATATGTTGGTAAGTTGGTTGGGGTCCCGAGGGGCTCAAGATTTATTTTGGATGGTTAACGGAAACTTCGTAAGTTAGAAATTGCAGCAAAAAGCTGCTGGTGTGGAATCACACAGATTTCCGCACCTGCGGAAGTTTGACCGCAGGTGCGGGATCGCAGGTGCGGTGGAGAACCGCAGGTGCGGTGGAGAACCGCAGGTGCGGTCTCGCAGGGGCGAGTAGGGAGCCGCAGGTGCGAGACTTGGCGGGGCTGGAGAGTTTCCGCAGGTGCGAGAGGATGGTCGCAACCGCGAGGTCGCTGGTGCGGATGTCGAGTCGCAGGTGCGGAAGTCAGGGGAGACCTGTAGAGATCGCAGGCGCGGAAGGATAATCGCACCTGCAAAGCTGCAGGCGTGAGTAATTTGGTCGCAGGCGCGGAAATACCTGGGTAAAAATATATAATTAAACCCTCCGCGACCTAAACCCTTATTTCACCATTGGTGTACGGACAGGGAGCTTTTTGGACGAATTTTGAAGGAGAAATTCATTGGGTAGCACAGAGGTAAGTAATTTGGTTATTAAAACTCGTTTATGGGTGATTATAGACCATAATCCCAGCCTTTAATTCATGAAAAACAGTAGAAAAATAGGATTTTGGGGCATGAGATTATGAGACCTTCAAGGGTCGATTTGAGGGGTCAAACGGACTCCGATTTTGGTGTTCTTTATATGTACGGAATCGTGAGAAGATGAAGAACACTTTTCTGTAAAAATCTATGAGTTTAGGGACGCGGGACCGGGGGTCGGGTTTTGACCGAATTTGGATTTTTGAGTTAAATTCGATATTTTTCAATTGGAATT